>WJSG01019841.1:0-12369 GCA_016618145.1 Sanghuangporus lonicericola
CGCACCTTGCCAACGCTATCTATTGCCAGCCGCCCGTCACCTGGCTTCAACTTACACCTAGGATACCGACATTTGCACGCTAACATAAACGCTGTAAACGGGACTACGCTGGACGTGATCGCAGAGGCAGGGAGCGCCGTTGCAGGTCTCGGTGCGTTGACTTTAGGTGCGTTATGTTCTTCCACGCCAAAGGTCGGCCGGCCCATTGGCATATCCAGGACTTCTTGTCGTTTGTGCTGGCCACCTTGTCTCCATATACTCCGACGGAGGCCCGAGCTGCCATCGCTATCTCCTGTGACGGCCGTCTCGGCGAGGTCCACCCACAGTGCGCGAACAGGTCCTCTCCCGTTTCTCGTACAACACTTCCTCAACCATTCGTATGTTGAACCAGTTATGTCCATGACACCTTCAGATTACTTGCAGCATCGATTCCCTACCCCGACCTTCGTTCACTTTCGGCGACATCCCCGCGAGTTCTCCGCACACTTGCCTCACGCCGATGCCACCTTGACGACTTCACCTACTGCTGCCTACACCTCTCTGCCGAGGGTCGACCCAGCACAAGACGACAGTGGTCAGCTTCCGCCCTGCATCTTTCCTTCCCCTCTATGCCAAGGCCCCGACTGCGCAGCGAGCCCGTTGCCTCCGTGCATCCCGTTCTCGAGCCACCACCCCCCGACCAGCACACCCACCTTCAGTTCATTCCCGACCACCGGCACGGAGTACTCCTCCAGCACAACAGGAGGCACAAGCACGACCACATCTTCATCCACCGTTGTCTCGACCGGGACCAGCATACCCGCCGCTGAGCCTCAGACGCACGACCCGGCGCATCCGCTCACCGCCGTGTAGATCGCGGGTATCGCACTCGGCGGTGCGCTTGGTGTGCTCTTACCTCGGCATGTTTCTCTGGCTGCTGAGACGAGGGACATTCGGGAGCGGATCGCTGTTCGGGCTCATGTACGGCGATGCGCGTCATGCGGGTCGGAGACCCGACCTCGGAGAGGGCAACGTCGGGGCGGAGATGAGCCAGACTGGGAAAGGAACGCGATCTGCTGGCGACCTGATATCGCCGTTCGGTGAGTACTGTCACGATCGCTCGTCTTCCCGGCTCACGACGTCTCTCCACCTCATGCAGCCGACCCGAGCACGTCGCTCCCTTCGTACCCGTCTTCTAGGCTCGCCGCCTCAGTCGTCTCACTTCCCTTGGTTACCCACCCGAAGTACCTTCATGCGCCCTCGCTCTCATCCTCGCTATCTCACGCTTCAGAGCAGCCGCCTCCACCGCGGAGCCCGGCAGCGTGGTCAACATCACCATCCGCCTTCGATAACGCATACGGGTCGATAGTCGCCGGCTTCCCATCAACGACGGCCTCAGCGCGGTGGCGCGCTACGCCGCCTACCCCGTCCGACGCGCTGTCCGACGTGTCGACGCTCGTCTCCGGGCGTATGCACACCCCGCAGTCGACGCGGACATCCTCCGCGTACGTCCCCCGCCTATCCACGCCCACTTCCGGTCTGGCAGTGGCACTCGAGCGAGATTTGTCGGCTGCTTCGATGGAGGTGGAGGTGACGACGCATGCACCGAGTCCGGCGCCGACGTCGAGCGCGGGGAGCACGATTGAGGGCGTGCGGATATCTTCTTGGCACTCGTCGGATAGCGAGGAGACTGGGCTCCTCGTGCAGCGATAGTCGCGTCGGGTCTTGATGGTGGTGGGTATATGTCGCAAGGGTGATGTGTAAGTTGAGGATGGTGCTTTTGTAACATACGCGCGTGTTCGTCCCTGCTCTTCGTTGCTCTCGCGCTGTCGATGCGTATTTATCTACTAGGAATTCAAGTCACTCGTTGCATGTGTGCAATCTGTGTCTATGCGCGTCTTCACCGCCTCGCGTATAAGCTTTGGGCTGTCAGCTCAGGCAGCCAGTGCGGACCGCAGCCCACGTGCACGTGCATGCCATGTAACGATGCGGCCATCGATTGCACCTCATTCCTGAGTCGCCAACGTTGCTCTCTCTCACTCCCTCCCTCCATCCCCCGCCATCTGCCCCTGGACCGCAGCACGCCGACAGTTCTACGACTACGTCTTCCTGGTGAGTACTGAATACTGTCATAGCGATCGCAAGGTCACGCCGGAGCTGACATGGATCGTCTGTCTGTAGGACATGCCTACGTTCCCGACGGAGCTGTTTGAAGAGATCATCGCATGGATCCCGGTTGTCTGTGGGGAGCCCGAGTGCTACGCGACCCTGCTCAGCTGCTCTTTGGTCTGCAGCGCATGGCTGCCCGCCAGCCGGCACCAGCTCTTCCGGAAACTGCTCATTGATACTCCAGAACGATACGATCTACTCGTATCCCGGGTTTTGCACTCGGAGAGGAACAGGATACATCTCCTGTCTGTCCGCACAGTAGATCTTTTCATTTCCTCGGGCACTCCTCGCTATCAGAGACCGTTCGTGCTCGAATTTGCAGGCCATCTTCCCAATGTGACAGATATGTATCTCTACTCCGGGAGTGTCGAGGCATTCTTATCACACTTCACCTCCGGGGTGGTCATATCCCGGTTCGCATCGATGCAATCATTGTCACTCTTCTGCTGCGAATTCCCTTCCTTCGGAGCCCTTCGTCGCATCCTCACCTCGTTACCCTCCTTGAACAAGCTGACGCTTAAATACCCATCATGGCCAGACCCCGCGGCCGACCTCTCCCCTCACCTCTCGCATGGCGCGTCCACCATCCGTCGGCCAGCCCTGTTAGTTTTGAACGTCAGGTGGGAGACCAAGTCTTCTGATCGACGTCGTGCTCAGCAGTTCACAGCTTGGTTGGCGGAGACAGCCACATCGTCATCGCTACTTGATCTGATGCTCGGACTCAGTCGCTTGACGCGTGACCTAAACGGATGTATGGCGACCTTCAGTCCGATCTTGTTTCGCTGCGGTCGAGGCTTACGGAAATTGCACATCGAGCTTGGTGAAAGCCGCGATCCAGGTCAGTCAAGTTTCCCTTCGTCCTCTCACATTTATGATAGTTAGCTGAGCTTCTCCTTACAGAACTCGAGTTGTTCTTCTGCACCCTGACAAACCTCAAAGTCCTTCACCTGAGATTCGCCGCAAGTACCATCGAGCCTGCTACCTGGGTCCAGTTTGAGGGACTCGTGCACTCCCTCCCTTGTCCGAAACAGCTCGTGGAACTCAAAATCGACGTCGGGACCCTAGAAAGGCAGCTCTCGCTTTCACAGTTCGATGGTTTGGAAGCTCTCGATGCGGCTCTACAGCCCGAGCCATTCCAAGACCTTCAGGCCGTGCAGCTTCATGTAACGTATCGCAAAGAGGAGGGCGACCCGGACGAGGGACCAGCTCTCACCGAGCCTATGCTCGCTGTGATCAAGAACAAATTACCAAAGCTCTTCGCCCGTAATATCATCAATGTGTTCGCTTTCGCGTACAAAGTAAGTGCTGGGACCGAGATGCAACCTATTACCAACTAAGTGCTCCTCCAGACCTGGTAACCTCCACCTGTACTCGACGTCGAGCTTCCACCCGAACCCAACGCCGCGCTGTCCGACTGAAGCCGCGTATGCTACTTATTCGCTGTCACTCGGTCGTCCATCAGAATCTGCATCCATTGTGGTGGGCTGCCCTCCCGCATGCCCGAGCTCCTGCACATTTATGGCCATCCACTCGTGCAGCGCGAGATGCCTCCCACCCTGATCCCCCCCCGCATCTGCCTATGAGGTCCGAGTTTCGCATCCTCTCGCTCGCGCCGTCCGTGTCTCCTAGATCAAGTCCGTTCCATCCCACACCAGCGCCATAACCACCGCGGACGTTCTGTTGCGACTTCCGTACTTATTCGAGCCCAGAGGTACATGAGGATCTGGATGTGCTCCGTATCAAACAAGCGAACATGGGTATCCTGTACTCCAGCGCCTGGCCCTCCTCAGCACCTACGCCGGCTACGGCGTCCCCGTCGTATGCTTGACCTCGCAAGCGCAGCATGTTGTACGTCCGCTCGTGCAACACGACGTACCTCAGCGGCGCTCCTCCTTGACCCCTCTGCTCCTCCCGCCGCATCCGCCCCAAGGACGGGTCTCCGTACCCTCTCGCTCGCGCGGCCCGAGTCTTCCAGCTCATCTCTGTTGCGTCCTACACCCAATACGTACCCCCGCGCAACCTCCTTCAGGACAGACCACCAGCTGCACACCCAACCGGGGACGCGCGCGATGAGCGGGATGTGCCCCCGGTCGACGCACCCTCATTCTTTGCGAACTTCGTCGTCTCAACGGCGACCATCCACACCGTTCCAGTACTTCCCGGGCTCGCTGCGCACAGGCGCATTGTCGCCTCCTCTCCGGCTACCGAGCACGAGTCCCAGCGCGACGGTTCTGCGTCTCGCTCGTACGTCTACCCTCCTATCCCGGATTCGTGGGGATCTACGGTCATCTTGGCCTGTAGCCTATTCCATCTGACGCCGTGTCGATGTCGTACGCGCAGGGAGCTAGGCAGGATTGTGCACAACCCTCGGAGAGCCGCAGTCGTAGAGCCGCATTCCAGTTCGCAGCGGTCGAGCGTGTGGCGGAGAGGAAGCGCGGTCCGGGAAGGCAGCGGCCAGACGTGCTCGATAGCGAGAGCTCGATCGCGGATGAGCGTAGCTTGGAGCCGACGTCCATTTAGGTCAGCACGAGGCTTCGGGAGGCCCCTAGAATGGCTTGTAGGGTGGCCGGAGGTGCGACGGGTGGCGGAGAGAGCGGTGGCGAGGACTTCTAGGTTTGCACTACTGAATGGACATTGGCTTGATTATTTATTGGCATAAATATCTCCGTATGAACGAACCGTACAAGAGAAAATACGGAGCGTGCGCGGGAGGTCTGAGGCAGCGGCTGGAGGTTATGATTTGGCTGAATCTACCTCGCGTCAGGGTCACTAGCTAATGGCGTAGGTCAGAGAGGACGTACCGAGACAGTCGTCGATGCCCTCGGCGCCGCAACGCGGGGACTTAGAACGGTTGTTCTCTCTCGGTGTCCTGTCAGTCGCATCTTGTACAGGCAATGATCTTGTACGAGTCCGGAGATGCTAGTCAATGAAGCAATCGTTAGCGTTCTGGACACTTTGCGGTCTGCGCGGTGTGACGTGTTCGTGCGCACGCGTTACTAACCTCGAGTGAGCTCTTCCGCCGTGGTAGTAGTGGCGGTATCATGGTCGTGCCGTCCTCCCTTGGGCTCGCACATGTGGCAGGAGTCTTTTGAACCGTGTACCAACTCCCGCGGCGTAGACCTAGACACCGCGGCAAGCTGTGCGACTGGCATCGCCAGCTGCGAGCTCTACGGACCCCAGTCCTTGTTGTTCGGGCGGAATAAACATTGGTTGCTCCGAAGTTCGTTGTCTAGACGAGCGGGGGTTCACGAGTGTCGAAGAACTAAGTATTATCGTGAGCACTACGTACCATCTGCGGAGGAGCTCATCAGCCGCGACAGATCAGGGAGCGTATCACGCCAGTCTCACAAATAACAGGGCTCGGTGGCGTTAATTGAGGGAATATAGAAGAGAGACATCCTGCGTTGAGCGCGTAAGGAGCGCAACAAGAGGCAGAAAGATGGGGCGTGGAAGGGACACGAGGAAGGCTGCTTACCGAATGCTGAGGGCGGCGCGTTCTCTGAAACAGTGTTCCAATTGTGTGATTGTCGAACTTCGTGGTCATAACCGCTGGAGCTGCGCACGGCGCGACGCGGTTGTACTGGCCAGGGAGGTGGACGATGGTCGACACCTGGGTACGAATTTGGGTGCGTACCGGTAATCGGGTAGATCTGAGTCGGCTATATCCTAGTACATAGCGACATGAGAGGTAGGGGATATCGCGTTCTAGAGCGAGTTGCGCGTGTAGCAGAGGGAAAGACGTCCCAAACGTGCACCGACTCGAACATCGCGGCTGGCGGGCCACGTGGGCGCGTCAGTCGCGCCTGCGCAGCCGCCCACGCGTCTTGTTCTCGTCCGAATATCACCAGTCACTCCTTCTTTCCAAGTTCTCTTCGATACGGCTACATAACACGGGATGAACAGAACACGCTGTACTGTCAGCAGACAAATATGCACTCGGCTTCTCTGGCGTCCGTGAATATGCTCTGGCTCGTGAGGTCCATCCTACGACTCCCTGCATCTCCCCAGCTGGCACTACTCGCCGGTTGGATTATCCTCGCCCTCTTTCAGCTCACTGCGTTATCCATGCCTCTGTTGACGTGTTTCTTACCCCTCCCTGCCAACCACTCTCAGTCCGCGTCACCTACCAGCATAACAGCAACCAGCACATATCCTCGTGCTTGGATCCGGAGACTACGCTCTCGGGAGCTAAAGGAAGAGATGTAGGGTGATGCAGAGCTCATGTCTGAGGACACGAACACAGGTGCGTAATCTTCCTCCGTGTCCAAGTCGTATCGCCATCGTCAATATTCAGGGCCCCTTTCCAGCTCTGCGGGCTATGGTATCAACCTCTCGACATCAACAGCACCGCCCGTACACCCAGACTACACGAACGGACTATCCCAGCTTGAACGTGATTCACTGCGACATCCTCCTCTTGCAACATCTTCGATCTTCGCTTCCTGTCGACACCTGGATAGACCCGCCGACATCCGTATGCAGCGAGGCTACCTGGGACTAGACGACAGTGGTCATTATCCGCCATGCGTCTTTCCCTCACCGCCATTTCAAGGCCCCGATTGCGTATCGCTCCTTGTCTGCCATTCTTGAGCACTGTCCCTGGCCTATACCCACATCAAGTCCAATTCGGCTCCGTTTAGGACTGTCCGGTGCGACGCGAGCCACGAGACACGACACCATCTACATCCGCTCCCAGCTCTCCAGCGATCGTTACCCTGGACGAGCATGTCCGCAACTGGGACGTATGCAGGACTCGGCTCATACCGCCACAGGCCACAATCGCCAGGATCAGACTCGCTGGTGACCGTTTTAGGTGTGGCTGATGCGAAGCGGAGTATTCGGGAGCACGACGCCCTTCGGGCTCAACATGGCGATGCGCGTGATGCGGAGCGGATACTCACGAGCAGATGGAGTGAGTATGAGCGGCAGCGAGCGAGACGAGGATATCGGACCTCGGTGAGTACCCTCACCTTCACCAGCAGGACTCGACTGACGACGTTCTTCCGGCATGTGCAGCTCATGGACTGTCACTCCCTTCCTACCACCGTGCACGCTCCGCTCGTCTTCGGTATCCTAACCCCGGAGTCTCGGCACAGTACGGTATCATAGTAGATATCCCTATCTGCGTGATGCTTGCTGCCTATCGACGACATCTCTATTATCAACGTCCCGGCGGTCCCGCGGGACCACCTCGGGCGTGCTGTACAACGTGTCGACGCTCATGTAGAGCGGTAGGGAAACCCCGCAGTCGACGCGGACACTCTTCGCATACATCCCCCGGCCTTCACGGCCGTCTCCGGTCTGATACTCCAGAGCTAGTCGCACCGACGGAGGTGGAGTTGAGGCCGGCAATGACGACCGGCACATCCAGTCGTGAGCCGATGTCGAGTGCGGCGAGCACGAATCAATCCAGGCGGGCAATTCCTCTTGGCACTCTTCGGACAGGGAAGAGACGGAGCTGATCGTGCGACAATAGTGCGGTAGGGTCTCGTCCGTCCTGCTCGTCATTGCTTTCTTAATGTGGATGTGGATTCGTGTACTAGGAACTCAATTCGCTCGTTACGTGCGTTCCCTCTGTATCTGTGCGCGTCTTCACCGCATCGCATATCAGCTTTGGGCTGTCAATTCAGGCAGGCAGGCAGTGCGGACCGCAGCCGACGTGCATGTCATATACGGTCGACATGGCCATCGATCGCTCCTCATCCCCGACGCTGCCCTCTCTCCCTCAAATCAGCGCCATCTGCGCCTGGAACTCAGCACGCCAAACGTTGTACACGAACGTCTTCCTGGTGAGTACTGAATTCGGTCATAGCTATCCCAAGGTCACGCCGGAGCTGACGTGGATGGTCAATCTGTAGGACATGCCCACGTTCCCAACGGAGCTGACCGACGAGATCATCGCATGGATCCCGGTTGTTTGTGACCGATTCAGCGACATGTACCGCGCCCTGCTCAGCTGCTCTTTGGTCTGCAGCGCATGGCTGCCTGCCAGCCGGCACTGGCTCTTTGGGACGCTCAAGATTGATACCGCAGAACGGTACGATCTACTCGTATCCCGGGTTTTGCGCTCGGAGAAGATGAGCATCAATCTCCTGTCTGTCCGCATAGTAGAGCTTTTTGGCAGTGACCCGGCCGCTCCTGCCTTCGCGAGACCGTTCATGCTCGAATTCGCAGGCCATCTTCCCAATGTGCAGTATATGGCTTTCTACGATGGGAGTGTCGAGGCATTCTCATCTCATCCCACCTCCCAGGTCGCCATGTCCCGGTTCTTATTGGTGCAATCATTGTCGATCTCCCGCTGTAAATTTCCTTCTTTCGGAGCGGTTCGTCGGACCCTCACCTCTTTACCCTCCTTGGACAATCTGGAGCTTTTTAGACCATCATGGCCAGACCCTGCGACCGACCTCTCCCCTCACCCCTCCCATGGTGCATCTACCGCCCGTCGGCCAGCCCTGTTAGCTTTGAACATTACGATGGAACGCCATCCTCCTGGTCGACGTCGTGCTCAACAGTTCATGACTTGGTTCTCGAAGACGCCCACATCGTCATCGCTACTTGATCTGAGGGTCAGAGTCCATAACTGGAAGCATGTCAAGATCGAAAACATGGCGACCTTTGGTCCATCCTTGTTTTGCTTCGGACGAGGTTTACGCACATTGGACATCGAGATTGGTGAAAGCCGCGATCGAGGTCAGTCAAGTTTCCCTTCGTCTTCTCACATCCCTGATCGTCAGCTGAGCTTCTTTTGATAGAGCTTGAACGTTTTTTCCGCACTCTTACAAACCTCAAGGATCTTCGCCTGGGCATCGAAAGTGCCATTGAGCCTGATACCTGGGTCCACTTGGAGAGACTCGCGCACTCTCTTCCTTGTCCAACACATCTCGTGGAACTATACATCGGTGTTGGATCCACCCGCTTCCCGCTCGACCTTGCAAAGTTCGATGGTCTGGAAGCTCTCGATGCGGCTCTACGGCTCGAGCTATTTCAGGCGCTTCAGACCGTGAAGCTTCATGTAAGCTCCTACCAAGGACGGAGTGACCTGGAGAAGGGATCAGCTCTCACGGACTCTATGCTGGCTGTGATCAAGAACAAATTACCAGAGCTGTTCGCGCGGAATATTGTCGAAGTATCCGCTTACAGGTATTAGAAAGTAAGTGCCAAGACCGAGATGTACCGTTTATCAACTAAGTGCTCTTACAGTGTAAGACTGTACGTGTCGTCGAGGCTCTACCCCATCCCTGCACTGTGCTGTCCTGAAGCCACGTATCATAGGCTCTGTCACTCGGTCCTCCCTCAGCACCTCCATTTGCCCCACTCGTGCAGCGCACGATACCTCTCACCGCATCTCCCCACGAGGTTGCCGTGCATGTCTCTCACACCAAGTCCGTCGTGATTTACACCATTGCCGCGACCACCTAGTCCAGCACGACTCGCCGGCTCCGAACCCATCGCGGGCGGGTACATGGAAGGGCAGTCGCCTGTCGCGAACATCTTCACCTCGACCTCGACCACCGTCATCTGGTTCGCCGGCTCACTCCATATGAGCGCACCATGACATCGCTACTGCTATCGCCCTCCCACTGAAGCGGGGACCTGATACGACTCCCTCACGACCGGCTGGTACATTCTCCGCTCCGCCAGCTCGAGCTTCTCGGAGTGCAGGATACGCCGCGGTTCCTATCCGAGCCTCGAGACCTTGGTGTTGTCGCTGGTCCGTACTGCACTCGCCGCCGACCCCGATGTCGACACGGAGGTACTCCGCATAGATCGTATACCCACTTCCACTTCCGGTCTGACACTCGAGCCCTATATGTCGGCCGCTACAATCCAGGTGGAGGCGGAGATGACGACGCGGACACCGAGTCCTGCGCCGATGTCGAGTGGGGCGAGCACATCATAACATCAGATATCTTGTCGGCACTTGTCTGATAGCGAGGTGGCCGAGCTCACCGTGTGGAGATAATCATGTTGGGTCACAATGGTGGCGGGAAGTGGTGGCAGGGTTTGAAGACGGTGCTGCAGTGTTAGAGATGCGTGTCTGTCCCTGCTCCTCGTTATCTCCGTGCTGTTGATGTATATCCAAATTCATGTTACGAACTCAGATTGCTCGCTACTCTTGTTCACGCTCACTCCGCGTCTGTGCTCGCATTTACCGCCCAGGCAGTGTTCCACGTTCACGTGTGCCATCTCACGGTAACGACTCCGAGGCCATCGATTGNCGCGTCTGTGCTCGCATTTACCGCCCAGGCAGTGTTCCACGTTCACGTGTGCCATCTCACGGTAACGACTCCGAGGCCATCGATTGCTCCGCGCCTGAATTCAGCACGCCCACTGTTGTACGACTACTTGTTGACTGCTAGTTACCGGTGAGTACTCAGTACTGTCGTACTCAGTACTGTCGTAGTGATCGCGAGATCAAGCCGGAGCTGATTTGGATGATGATGTATCTCTAGGACATGCCTACATTCCCATTGGAGCTGACCGACGAAATCATCGCATGGATCCCAGTTGTGTGCTACCGGGAGTGGGACAAGGGGGTGCTCGTGGCCACCCAGACCCTGCTCAGCTGCTGTTTGGTCTGCAGTGCATGGCTGCCCGCCAGCCGGCACCACCTCTTCCGGGAAATACAAATTGATCGCTCAGCACGGTACGATCTACTCGTATCCCGGGTGTTGCACTCGGAGAAGATGAGGATCAATCTCCTGTCTGTCCGCACAGTGAATATCATGCACCCGGACAGTCCTGCATTAAATTGCAGGTCGTTCGTGCTTGAATTCGCCGGACATCTTCCCAATGTCACATTAATGCACTTCCTTTACGGGGGCGTCGAGGTATTCTTATCTCACCCCCGTTCCTTCGTGGCCATATCCCGGTTCTCATCGATACAGACATTGATGATCAGTCACGACGAATTTCCATCCTTTGGAGCTTTTCGTCGCACTCTCACCTTACTACCCTCCTTGGCCAATCTCATGCTTTCGAGACCATCATGGCCAGACCCTCCGGCGGGCCTCTCTCCTCACCTTTCGCATGGTGCCTCCATTGTCGGTCGGCCAGCCCTGTTATCGGTGATTGTCGTATGGGGTCCCGATGCTCCTGATCGACGTCGTGCTCAGCAGTTCGTAGCTTGGTTGTCGGAGACGGCGACATCATCATCGCTACTTCATCTGCAGGCCACAGTTGACTCCACGCTTGGCCCCCAGATCGGATGCATGGCGACCTTCGGTCTGTCCTTGTTTCGCTTCGGACGAGTTTTACGGAGATTGGAGATCGGTGTTGGTGAAAGCCGCGATCTACCGGGTCAGTCAATCTCCTCTGTTTTCTCGCATCCCTGATCGTTAGCTGAGCTTACTTATATGAACAGAGCTCGAACGGTTTTTCTGCACCCTCACAAGCCTAACGTACCTCAGCCTGCTCTTTTACTCGTCCATCCAGCCGGAGACCTGGGTCCAGATGGAGAGACTTGTGCGCTCCCTTCCTTGTCCAACGCAGCTTGCAGTACTCAACATCAGTGTTCATTACGATGGCCCACCGGAGCCTCTTGAGCTCGAAGGTTTAGAAGCTCTCGATGTGGCTCTACCTCCTGAGCTATTTAAAGGGCTTCAGTCGGTGATGCTTCAAGTGCAATATTTCAAAGAACGGGCCGTCCCGGAGGAGGGACTAGCTCTCACGGAGCCTTTTCTGGCCGTGATAAGGAACAAATTACCAAAGCTCCACGACCGGGATATCATCGCAGTATTCGTTGACGGAATAAACGTAAGTGCCTTGACCGAGATGCAACGTATACCGACTAATTGCTCTTCCAGCCCGCACCTGTACTCGACGTCGAGCCGGGAACCGATGCCAACGCCGCGCTGTCCTGAAGCCGCATACCCTGTTCTCTCTCACTCGGCTATCCTTCAGGACCTGCATCTACCACAATGTGCTTCCTGCATGGCTGAACTCCCTGCTCCAGAACTAACTAATCTATGAACATCTACTCGTGCAGCAAAGATACCTACCACGGTCCACCACATGGTGCCTACGCGGTCGGGCCTTCGCATACCTTCGCTCGCGCCATCTGTCTCACAACGGCGCCATAACTCAGCGCGAGTTGGGGTCTCCGTATCTATCCGGGCCCGGCCGTGGCCAGTGGGCGAACAGCTGAATCGGCATCTCCACTCGTCCTCCGCAAACATCTTCCTCTCGACCTTGAACACCCGGGCCGTAATCCACTTTCCC
>WJSG01019843.1:0-11085 GCA_016618145.1 Sanghuangporus lonicericola
CGCGTCGCGACGCGTCTTGACGCGTCTGTGACCATTATATCGTGGGCGTCTTGCTGACTAATCAGCCCGTGGAGGCCACCGGCTTTGCCCCTCGCCACTACGGGGTTACGCATGCGGTTCTGTTTGTTTGTCCCTTGTTTGTTCCCGCTTGTTACTATAAGTTACGCTACCACGCCTGCGTCGCTCTTTAGTTTACGCTAACGCGACGCAGGTATGTTCATGGCCGTGCTCTCCCATGTACCCGCAGTTTACGCTAACGCGACGCAGCTTGTTTCAGTTCACCTTTTGCGTGATCAGTGTAGTCGGCGGACAGCCGACTTCCATAGAAGTAACTTACAGATCTTACGGAACTTACGGTATTCGCTTGCAGCAGCGTCGCGACCTTGCATCCATCGAAGTTTTATAGCATGAGCAAGTCAGGACATAGCTGTTCGTTATGAATCTGCAAGTGGGCGGAGTGCTGGTAGCCTGAAAATGGCCGCGGTCTGAGTTAAGTCAGAGTGCAAGTACAGGCGTGCCTGCCCTAAATCAGCTCGGCGCTTCGCAACATTGCCAGCTCACTCTTCCGCACTCTCTCCCCCAACTCCGTTGCCATCTAGTATACCCGTACGCTCCCTCCGCTGTTTCACTTCTACATTGCTGGCACGAGTACTGACTCAGTTTCCTCCCCTGCCTCACCAGTCATAGTCCGTTCGACCCTGCCTTACACGACAAGGATACGCATCGTCTCATGCGAAGACCCATGGACCAGGCACTCCACAGCAGCGACAATGGGATGTGCTTGAAGCTCGTGGCACCGGGCGAGGGCGTAGACATGGTGAGATGAATAGACACAGGTGAGTACAGTTCCACGGAGCAGCAACGTCAGCTCCATTGCTCCTACCTGCTGCTACTACTCGTTGATTCATACTTGTCGCCCAGGTCTACAACCAACACAGAGTGCGTATGTTCCGCGACTTGGTGGATGTTTATAAGGAGATGAGATGTTTGACGAGTCGTCGACCATATGAGTGTCGAGATTTATCTGAATAACAGTCTTTTTTGTCTGACAGTGTTCGGTACATCCCTCCCCTCACGCCCGGTCTGCCCCTCACGCCGGGTACGCTGCCCCTCGTGCCCGGTCTACCCTCTCGTGCCCGGTCTACCCTCTTGTGCCCGGTCTCTCGTGCCCGGTCTGCCCTCTTGCACGTTATTCTGCCCGGTCTTGGTCTGTTGCCTCCGCCTCTTTCTTGCCCTCCGCCTCTTACCTGCCTTGCGTCTCCTTCCTGACCTGCATGTTCTGCTTTGTCTTCGCTTACCGTCTGCCCTGTCTCACCTGCTGCTCGCTCTGCCCTTGTGCTCGCTCTATCTCTGCTTGCTCTCCCTCCGCTGCTTGCTTCGCTCTCCTGCCCCTCAACCAGATTAGCCAGTGTAATCCTCAAGATGCTACTTGGTTGGGCGTCGAGCCAAGTTGTTGTTGGCTAGTATGTGGTAGCGACTGTATTGTACCTATGTACTGTAGTGTGCTGTAGGCCGTGGTGTTCGAATATAGTGCATCTATCACCCTACATATTGTGTAAACGACCGGGCAATGGCAACCTAGTGCGACCTGAATTGACTTAGATAAGTTGCATATAAGATGCCCATAAGATGCACCGTAAAGTCAGCCAACTTACAAGGGAAAGTACATAGCTTTTCTAAGATGGGTTGATCTTACGTCTTACCCATCTTACAGAACTTTAGGCAAGGCTCAAAGATCAGTAAGATCATTTGCGACTTTGCTGATCGGCGGCCGGCGGCCTACACGGGGCGTCAGCCGTTGGGTGACGACAGTCGTTCTCCGTCTTTTTTTTTGCCCGGGGGCCCCGATCGCCCGACGCCCGCGAGCTAATAGCCCCCTATCGGGCTGCGTGAAATAAGTAACGAGAGAAGCATTACAGCAAGGCAGATCGAACTAACGATACAGGAGGGTTAAAGCGCCGTGCGACGATAGCGATAGCGAGACTAGAAAACATGGCCCTCCGGGCACTCATATACGCTGCGTTTTTGCAGGGTCAGGTCTATGGCCTGCTTCAGCATTCGCCTGGCCTCCCTACCCTCTTCCTCGTCGTGGGCCGTCAATGTCAATTTGAACTGTCGCCGCATCCACTTCTTGACGTTCTCGGGTATGCCTCCCTCCTGATACTGCTCGTGCACCCTCAGTAGCAGTGCTTCGAGGGAGAAGGGTTGCAAAGGGGCGAGGGTGCTGTGTCCGCGTTGAATGGGCATGGCGAGGAGCGCGGACCACATACGCTCGTCCTCGTTCTCGATGTCGTCGGGCCCGGCTGCGATCGGCTGGAACAGGAGGTGGTCCGGGAGCATCTCCGGACACTCCTGCCGGAACCACATGAGATCACCACGGTGCTGGAGACATTCCAGGTGGAACCACTCATCGCATTCCATGCAGAGCACCGTGACGTCTGCCGCGTCGTGGAAGCGATGGCTGCCGCAGTCAGGCTTACAGATCGGAACGCAACGCTGAACTGAAAGATCAGAGAACGTCGCACTGGACGACAGCGTCGCACGTACCGAGTGGTCTACCTTCCAAACCCAACGATTGAGTTTGACGTGGTCGATGTTGAGACGAATGTCGGTACGCATCCAGAGTTGGCTGTCGAGGATAGGCGGGATGCCGCGGTCTTCTTGTGCGAACTGAATCACCGCGACCTCGTAGTCGATGTCTCGTGCGTACACGCGGGCCGTCAGATTTGTCGCAAGCATCTGGTGTGGCCCCCGGGCTCCGAGGGTTTTGCCATTGCCGAACCAGTCGATTACCGGCTCCGTGAAGTCGACTGATCGAACATCTTCGGCGAGGACAATGCGCGTGACAGACAGTATCAGCTGCAGAGCCCGTTAGTCTGAGTCTTCACTAGGTTGCGATAGCACATACCTCGTGGCTGACGCCTTTTGTGCGCTTCATGTCGTTGACGCGCACAAGGGGCTTTGGGCAGTCCTTCTTGTAGAACTTTACGTCGCAGGACATTTGGTACCTGTGCTCGCTCAGCAATGCAGCCGGGTCGATCGCTCGGTCCTTACTTACACACGCCCCCTGGCGATACTCAGCTCGTCGTTGACTGTGAGTCCACAACCCGCGCACGTTAGCAGAGTTACACGATCACGATGGTCACACTTACTGACGACCTCCGATTCGTCCACATCTTCGGCACGCTGCCAGAGATCCGGACGAGCCATGTGTTTCGGAACCGATGCCATGTGAGAGGCTGGAGGCGTAGAGTTTGCGGCGCAAGTTGGTTGCCAGTGGGTGCGTTGCGAGGTGGAAGGCTAAGGCGCTCAAAGCAAGCGCCGAGACCTGCCTTTTCGGGTATCTACGCCCGCTGCCTCAGCCGCAAGTTTTTCGTCGCGCTCCCCGACGCGTCTCAGCGCGACGAGTCGTTTTGGAAGATAGAGTAAACATATGCAATTAGAGGAACCATTGCTCTTGGGCCAGGGCATGAGCTGTCCGAGTCCTCGTAGACTGAGTCGGTGGCCTTTGCTTTACTCGTAACGTATGTGACCACCAGTGCCACTGGTCCCCGAGTTATCGCTGCAGACAGGTCAGCTTTTTCCCTTGTGTGGGCGATGGAGACATGAGACAACGTTCGTCGCACGAATTGAATGTTGTAACAAGTTGTAGTGCCATACTCAGTTGTGCCGGCAATGCTTACGTCACCTCACTAAGTATTACCGGCCGTTGATTAGTCTCATACCCGCATGGATTTGACCCCTAGCCCGTCGTGCAGCGCTCCCCGCCCTCCGACTCTCATCTTCGTCGCCCACCATGGCCTCGGTATACGCCTTTGCGTCTGCGCACTCGCAACCGTGCGTCGACGTACAGGGCGTCGACCTCGTCGGCCTCGATGGCCACCCAGATGGCGACCTCCATCCGCCTGACCCACCGGCCGCAATCTACGACGCCCACCTCGCCCACCGTGCGCGTAACCCGCCACCGTCCACGCCCGATCCCCAACTCACCCCATACTTGGTCCCATGCGAGTTTCCCTACTGCCCGCTGACGCCTGACCGGCGCGCAAGCACACCAAGCAGACGCTCGACGCCCTCCTCCTCGCCGGTCCTGCTCTATCTCTTGTTTCCTCTGTCTCTCGGCTGTCTCCACCCTGTCTTCCTTTCTCCATCTCCCACTGTCTCCAACGTGCCTCCCTTCCTCCCTCTACCTCCCTCTGTCTCCCTGCTGTAGCATTTCTGACATAGACGTACGCTACGCATATTCTCATTCTGACATCTCATCGTACATCAATAAACTCAGGCTACTCACGTTCAAGAACCCTCAAGCCGTCAGTCTTTTGCTTGTATCACCACCACGACCTCCAGCTTACCTCCTCTCACAGACGCACCCACCATGAACGAAACTTCGACACATCACGTCCGCGACAAACCTCACCCCCAGCCCGTCGCGCGAGCGGATCAGATACACAATGCGTTCGGCTGGAGACGGGCGTGGGCGAGGACGAGGACTGTCCGCCCAAGTGCGTCTGCTGATCCACACTTTGCTTTGCGCGTATGTACTCATATATGTATGCCAACGGGCTGGCAGGTTCGACCGCCAGTGGACGTTTGCGCGTCTACGTCTTGCCGTTCAACGACCGCCTCGGGCAATAAAAGGATTGAAGGCAACGGGAGGGAAGCCTGCCCGTGCGTGGAACGCCCCGTCCTCGTCCGCGCTTGCGTCCTCCCCTCCCCGACAGAAGGTCCGCATCCATCTGCACGCCGCGTCCCCCTCTCCCCCTTCTCCCACAGACGCGACTCAAAACCTCCGCCCAGCGCAACACGCGGACTGTATTCGTTGGCAAAGTGGCTGTAGAGGTCGCTAAATCGCGAGTACGTACTCTCAATACTGTCCATTCCGACGCGCTGTTCATATCGAGTCTGTCTACAGCCTAGCCAGAAGCAATCGAAACGACACCTTCTCTCCTTCGTCCGCTCTACCGAAAACGAGTCCGTCCGCTTCCGTTCCGTCGCATTCAAGAAGCCCACCACCGAGCTGCCCACAGAGGACGGCGCATCGCGTTCATGAAGCACGAGATCTACGAACACGTCGACGCAGTCAACGCGTATGTTGTTTTTGCGCATCCTCCATCTGCAGAGTCGCTTGCGGCAAGCTCCCTGCCCCTGCCCTGCAATCCGAAGGCTACAGTGTTCGTAGGCAGCCTGGACTTTGTGAGTAAGGAAGAGGACCTGCGGACTTTCTTCGAGGCATTGATCTGTGCGGAGCGTGGCAAGCCTGAGGAGACGGCCGGGAGAGACGACGAAGAGAGCGATCATCCGCGACAGAGATACGCAGTTAGGGAAGGGCTTTTGCGTACGTGCGGTTCGTGGTAAGTCTTCTCACATCGGTGCATAGTCTCTCCGTCCCTCAACCTATCCTATCCACAGGACCGCGAATGCGTCGACGAGATCCTCGCACTCGATCAGTCAAAGCTCAAGTTCGCGAAACGCAAGCTCCGTGTGCAGCGCTGCAAGACCCTTCCAGCCGGCCCCAAGCTCCGCGCATCCAAACCCACTCGCCCCACCCTCATCGTCCGCCTCATCCGCTGCCTCTCGCTGATGACGAGGAAGGTTGGGATCACGTGGAGTCGGCTTCGGATCCGCTTCTCGTGAGTAACTTTCCTTCTTGTCATCGATTATTCTGGATGCTAAGCCTCTCGCAGTGGCTCGACCTGTAAGCAGGAATCTCGTCAAGATCGGGGTCTTCTGCTTGGTGGCCATCGGTGTTTTCGTCATCACCGAGATTTTCTGCTTGTACGCCAGATTCCGCTACAGCTATGGTCGCGGTCTCCCATTGCCATTTGCACTGTCTTGTCCGTCACTCACCGTTCCGCAGCTCGCGAAGTACAACGTCATTTGTACCCTCGCCATCCGAGGACCTCGCTGCCGGGCTCCGACGAGACCGGTACGCTCACCACATAAGCTCACGATCATCCGTGCGTATGGCCCCTTCTCTCATGAGGACGTCGTCCTCTCGCCTACGCCTACCGTATCGAGAGCTCGGACACCATCGATACTTGTGCGTTGGCGCCATCCCGGGCGACTCGGCCCGTGCTCGTGCTGGTATCAAGCTCCTCGACTTCAAGCCCTTCAACCCCATCGACAAGCGTACCGAGATCACCTACGGTGAGACGTCGTCGGGCACGCTTCGTCGTCTGCTTCGCCATCCTCGCGTTTGCTTTCAAGTTCGACTTCCCGCCGTTCATGGTCCTGATCATCGCCCTCGGTACCATCATGACGCTCTCGGTCGACCGTGTCTTGCCCTCGAATTCCCCGGACAGCTCGGATCCTGCTAAGATCTTCGCGTACGCCGTTGCCTACGGGCTCTCCCTTACGCTCTCGACGTATGTGTTCATTCATCTCTTCTTACTGCTTGCCTTGCTAACGTGGTCGTGTTTAGGATCGCTCTCGTTGCCATCATCATCGGCAGGTCCTGGTTCTACGACACGTTCGGCGTCACCCTCTCTGGCGGCGCCACTCAGGCCTTCAACCTCAACGACCCCAGCTTCACTCGATCCTATACCTTCAGGCGGACCGTTCGCACGGCTTCTTCTTCATGGAGTGTCCGTTGTACGCCCTCCTCGGTACCTTCGGCTTCTCCAACGTCGAGGGTATCTCTGGCGGCTGGGTTGGCATTGTCTGCGTTTGGGTAAGTGTTGCGCTCATCGTCTTATACCGTCGCAGTTCCTAATATTCTCCTCTCAGGATATCGTCTGGTTCTTTCCCCTCGACCTTATCAAGTTCGTGATGAAGGTGTCCCTATGACTCGCACGACCTCGCGCGCGTCGCTCTACTTCAACCGTGTCTCGGCTCATAACTCTCTAGTCGCCTTGCCCTCGTTTGTCGACGCATTCCTGCGTCCGGAGCCCCCTTGTGCAGGTTCGTTCCCCCCCGTGTCTTGCAGTAGTTAACTACTACAGGACTCGCTGGTAGAAGCGGATCACGAGGGCGCTATGGAGTGCCTGGAGTATGTGTGGGAGGTTTCATTTGGAGGCCTGATTCTCGGATATAATGTATGCTAGAGAACAACTTACATCTTCTTAAAGGTGCATATTCGCTCTGCGAACAGTCCACGCGGTCTTAGAACTGAGCTCCAGCGCGCTGAGTCCCGCCCAAATTGAGTGTTTAACCTGGACATCACGATCTGATGGATAGATCAACGTGTACATGAAGTGGTAGTCTCTAGCAAAGAACGGAGGCAGGTATGACAGTGGAGTCTCTGTATAGATAGTTTACTCCACGGCATTCTTGTTCATAACCTCGTACGGCGGACGTCAATCTTCTCTGTTTCGCGGAGTTCGTTGTGGATAAGAGCCTTGACTAATGCGAGTCCTCCTACTTTGTCAGGGCATTTCGGGGTATGCGAACGGGAACCTAGCAAGTATGCGTAGTTTGCCAGAACCTCCAAAGGAGTGAACGATCTCCACTGCCATACCACTTTCCCTGACGTCTCGCCTCGCATGCAGTGCACCTTGCCGAGCAGCATGCCGTCCTCTGGATCATCGGTTGATGGAAAGCCAGCGTTGAGGCATCCTGCGATGAACTCCCGCGCATCTACGAGAGCATCCGTGCGGATGCGAGGCTGCTCATCGACGCGTGCGACCGCATCGGGGGGGGGGTCCGAGAGAAGGATGTGGACGTACTCCGTTTCACAATACGCCGTGGTGAGGTCATGACATACGAGGATGCACCCCACGTACCTCGAGCCGAACGTCTCTCTACCATCAGCATCCTCTGCTTTCCAACGGGCATCTCGTTCGGCGGCAATGGCGAAGGCTTCCGGGCGCCCTGCCTTGAGCGCTGCGTTGGCGAGTACGAAAGTGGTTTCTTGTAGTGTCCATTTCGCGACGGGGTTAGTGTTGTCGGGGTGAGGTATCCACCGCATTGTTAAAACGAGATTTCGGAGGTGGAGGGATGGGAGGAAAGCGGGTATGTCAGAATTCAGCCATAGCGTCCATGCCATGCATCTGATGTTTAGCGAGTGGCAGCGAGAGAAGACTAGCCAACTTTTGTAGGTGGTCATGCCAGATGGAAAACTTGTAACCGTCCTCGGAGTCTCCTGAGGCCGCGGAACAGTGTGTTGCTTCCGCTGGTTTGTGCTCTCGTTGCAAGGAGCGGTGGCGTGAGCGGATTCAGTGGTTGGGTGGGAGGAAGGGAGTTGGACTTCTCCTTCTCGCTGACGACAAGGGGGGAGACAATGAGACCTGTAACCCGTAGCCTTTGTTAAGATGTCTGTCACGAGCGTCGTTTGCACCGACTGACCTGTGGACCTTCCATGCCTTCCGCTGACATTGTCTGCTGCAGTAGAACGCATAGTCACACCCTGCGCATTTTTTGAGGGGCGATTGTAACTGCGCGACGGGCGTGTAGCAACCGTTGCATTCTTGTTTCATGGACGGATTGTCTGGTTCGGCAGTTACCATGCATGTCTTACGGCCTTGACGAACATGTGTCCACCGTCAGTTCCCCGCTGATCACGGTATGATTGTCAGCTCACCTAGAACTTCGTTCCAAACAGGCGGAGACCGTTGTGGCGGAATAGCAAGGGGCAAGGCGAAGCCGCGGACATCAACAGTCAACGTGCTGGCGTCGGGTGGGTCCGACTCCATCGTTGTGCTTTCTCCGAGCACACGGTGTATGCAGTGGAACCTACACGCGGTTTTTCGCGTGAGTAGCGGGACAGAGCTGCTGTACGCTCCACGGACGAGAAAAGAGAGAGACTCGAGAGGAGCATGGCGGCATAGGGAGCGATTTCGGCTACCGGGCGCTAGGGGCAGCGTGGGATTTCGTCGCCACAACATCCTGGCTAATAGTGGGGACGGGCAACGCCTGCGGCTCACCCGTATTTGTATCTGTTTGTTCCTGCCAGGGCGCTACCAAAAAGTGGTACTCAAAACTCGGCGAAGCCTGTACTTATTCCCGTAGGAGCGATGCAAGACCTCCGGGCAAGGTTTAATCTCATATGCCCAGGGAGAAGGTATCGTTCCAATAGTGGCTGATGTGAGGTGGAAGATGTCCTAACATAGTGCGAGGAGTGCATATACAGTGTTTGTTGCTAATGATAACATGTTTTTCGTAATACGATACCTTCTACCATACATATTGAATTGAAGGCGAGAAATTTTGCCTCTGGGAGGTTGTGCATGTCGCGCATTGCAGACACCGCGCGAGCCCTGCACGCGCGCGCCTGCTCAGCCACCGACGCGGAAGACACGGCTCACGTGACGGTGACAACAAATCCGCGCGAGCCCTTCGCTGTCGTCCTGTACCCGCCACAACTCTCCAATCACGCCCGCAAGCTCCAGGATGGCAAGCGGATTCTTATATATATGTCAGTAACGATCTACTTTCGGACTCCCATACGTAGAAGAACTTACACGAGACAGGCTAGACAGGATTGTGAAGTTCATCAGTAATTTCAAAATTATCTGAAGGCATCTGAACCGTCTGAGCCAGACACCTCAGATGCTTCAGACAGGCTTCAGACGGTCCAGAACAATGCAGGTCAGATGGTACCTTTATTACCGTCAGACAACTCCCCAGGTGTTCACTCAGACATTCAGATGCATTCAGACGGTGATGTGGTACAAGGCATTCAGTTCATTTTGGTTGGGGGCGTACATATACTGCTACTATTCATCGTCGTAGAACATTGCCGTAGGCGGGGAGCTGCTACGTTCTCGCACATACAAAGGATTCGTCCCAGAACCGCGCTGAGTAGAGCTAGACAACAGGGGCGGCGGCGCAGCCGCTGTGACCAGCGCGCGTGCACGAGAGAGCAACCGTTCGAACCGATGAGGGCGGTCGATCAACTCCTGGACGGCTGTCTCGCGCCACTTACCAGTGCACTTGCCGGCATAATCGTACGAGAACGGCTTCATCGGGAGACCCTTGGGCTGGTCGTCACGATACCAGAGGAATGCGCGCTCAACCTGCGGAAGGTCAACGACAGAATGCAAAGCTCTGAAGTGCGGGACGTACTGCGCAGGCGGCGAGGGACAAAGCACCCGCAGGTAGGACTTGATCCCCATCTCCGGAGGCGAAGACCGATCCGAGTGTGGCTCCCAGATGGTATGCCATGACCTTGAGTACGAAGCGAGATTGGAGTTGGTCTTTCGCATCTGCAGGCTACAGGGGCATGATGATTTTGAACGGACGCAGATGGCCGGCGGGGCTCTACGCACCTTGAGAATATTGGGCTGGCCGAAGGTTGCCTCGCCGCCGACGGAGATGGCCTGCTTGACCCAATCTCGGACCCCCTGTGGGCTGCGCTGCTGCTCAGACAGCGTGTCATCCTCGAGCCGACTCGTCATCTCGCTCTGTACGTGGGCTTTGGCCGTCTTTTGAAACCCTGCACGCCAATCATACACTTGCTGGCGGCACTGAGCGCGATGTTTCCCGTTAGTAGTGACATCCCGTGATGATCAGGGGAAACGTACCCATCGGAAGATGACGTCTTTGTTCGTCAACTGGTGGCGCTTCTCCGGGAAGACCTCATTCAGAACCACCTGGACGAGCTCAAGGAACTTAGTGTTTCTTTGCCTACAGGGATGGAGACGTCGTGCACGAATGTGCACTGGTGGAATGGTTCATTTTGGACCAGCCTGACCCCGATGAGGTTACGGGCATGTGGATACTCCGTCCGGACGTACATGAAGATGGTACTCGCGTCACTGATGTGATATCTCTTGACTCTATTGTCCGAGCCGGTCATCTTGCTCCGGTTTATGGTACTACACCCCTCCCTCACGATTTCCGCTATGCCGACTCACTAGATGCATTCCGTAGGTACTATGTTAACTGGTACATTGACTATCATGCGCACGAGACTATATGCTGAATACAATACGATCTCTGGGTGTCTGCACTGTCTGACCGTCTGATCTGTCTGACATGGTGGCTGTCCAGAGCTCCAGATACTCAGATAAATCTGCAATTACTGATGTTGTGAATTGCTCAGGGGCATGGCACTACACGCACAGCCGAATTTTGCCCCGGGTAATAGGAGGGTAATAGGGGAACCCAACATTAAACTATTATGTGGCTATTACCCTACTATGGACT
>WJSG01019848.1:0-20223 GCA_016618145.1 Sanghuangporus lonicericola
GGTGAGCGAAGTGTCCTCACCCAGAGCTCCGCACGAGCTCGCCGGAGCTCCCCGTGAGTGCCGCCGCCGCTCGAGTGCGCCCAACGCGTGCTGCACGTACTCATGGCCGGAGCACGGCCGCCAGCCCCGGACATCGGTCCATTTCAGCAAAAGGGAGACGACCGAGCCCGATGTGAGTGCAATGTGCGCGGCGTGCGCTCATCCGGAGCTCAGTCAACTCACCAGCGCAGCCCGCACTCATAAAGGGCGCATCGGCACACCGCGTGCGGTCGAACGAAGCTCAGTGTAGGTGCGGCCGCGCGCAGGAGTACGCACCAAGCGTCTCCACTCGCCCCGATAGAGCACGGCAGCGTAGCTGGGACTGCGTGCATAATCTCGGGTTCATCAGAAGCGAGCGTATACTCACCATTCAACCGGACGTGCTCACGCGACGGCCAGGTTCCTGTTCCCTTCCTATGACTATGAGTGGAAGGGAAGGCGTTGCATCAGCGTCCGCTATCGCAAGCACATGCCGGATTGCTGCTTACCCTGTCGAGACTTCTTGCGACGATGCAGGATCGGGCAATCTCCAATGGAACATAGCGGAAAGCTGCGAAATGGGCGACCACATCGTCAAGTTTGATGAGCTGATCTTCGGCTTCGAACTCGTCGTAGTATAGCATAGTCTCTAGCTCCGGGAACTTGCGGTACGGGTCCTTCGCCCCATCCGAGGCCGAAAGCTGCGCGAATGGTCGCACGAGAAAGAATGGCTCGATAACTGGCTTGCCGTTGTGGACGCGCTGGTGGTAGAAGATCTGAGATATTTGCCCCGCTCGTGGGAGCGTCGTCCAAGGATCGCGGAAGATGATGTATGAATCGCGCTCGCCCTTTTCCTGCGTGGCAAAACGAACGCCAAGGTGGTGCATCCACGGGACAAACTGTCCTGCTGGATGTAGTCGAGGCTTCCCCCCAGATGCCGGGCTATGTGCGGATTGGAACAGCGGGAATGAATTCATAGAGTTGATGAGACGTAGAAGCGATGAGTAGACGTGGGAAGCAAGTGGGGTCTCCTTGTGACGATCGTACTCGAAGAGCGGCGACTTGAGGTCTCCGCCAAATGCAAGGATATCCGTGACGCGCGTGCCACGCACACGATCGCTGAATGCATTTTCAAATGCTGTCAGCATGTCCTTGTACACGGCATCCTGGGGCCAAGGTGTCGTGTGCATCAGCCACCGCAGCTGGGCACCCATGTAGAAGTAGCGCATGAATGTTGATGCCATTTGCCCTAGAGTCGAATGTTCAGTACAGGACGCCTAGGCTAACCCTAAGGTAGACATACCAGCGTTGAAGTTGGTCTTCATGCGTTGCAGCAGGCCGTTATAGCGTTCAAATGGGAATGCCCACCAGCCATGGACTGGACCAAAGGCATCGAGGAAAGTCTTCAGATGGAGAGCGAGGTGGTGGTTGGGGACTAGCTTGTGGTTGTAGAAGTTGCGTAGGCCGCGTAAATAGCGCTCCATGTGATGATCATACGCAGCTGAGCGAGCATAGTCCATTGAACGCCGAGAGATGAAATCGACGGCGATAACCAGGTGTATGAAGTTCTTGAGAGCTTCGAGCTCGTCCGCCGACGCAGAGGAAGTTCCCCAGAGGCGGATTAGAGTGATGACAAGGTTAACCGTGCACGCCGTACGCCAATGATCGGCCTTCAGCTTACCATGGCCGGCAGCGCCAAAGTTCGATGGTATCTTCTCTAGCCACGATGGGAGGATGGTCGCCTCGATGTCATCTCTAACCTCTTTCAGAGCGTCCCCAGTGAAAAGGAAGCGTGGAGGTTGTGGTGGGGGTTCATCGTACGGCAGACGGAAGTGAGAGGTCTCCTTGTCGAGGACCGGGGGCAGCTGGAGTTCGGAAAGATCCCCATTACGCTGGGCGGCCTATTCGGAGTACGATCAGCATAAGCTCAGACGCAAGACGGGCGCGAACCACTGACCCATGCAAGCATAGCCTGCGCATATTCACGTCGTGTTGGCTCCTTCGCCCTCTCACCGATGATTCGGTTATAACGCGTGACAGCGGAGAGGTAGTCTTTCCGCATGTTCGCCAGCGTGTTCTCTGCCCGTGCTTCCAGAGCATTGCGGATCCTATTGAGCTGGATCTGCTGTTCGTGAGGACCGTGCAGCGCAGCACCCCGGCTAGACGGGTTCGCCGCACCACGACCAATTCTCCAGACGTCCTGACAATGGTGTCGCACCTCGCCGAGGAACACGTTGTGCATCACGTCCAGCACAGCGTATCGCGTGGGATCCCAATAAGGGAGACGCAACAGCTCGGACCAGCGGACTCCCTCTTGTTTGGCGATCTTGTCCCTCTCCGTGTCGGTCTGCGCGTCGCGCCACTTGCATGCGATGCGCCAGTGTTCGGCCCAAGATCTAGGTTCAGGCCACTCGGAGCGTTCGACGTTTGACTGGTCCGGGGCCTGAAGCGGACAGAACGAGCAGAATAGTGCGGCCGAGTGCCCGATGAATCCGGCTGCCTTGCGCATGGCGGGGAGATCGCAGATCAATGGTATGAGGGCGGCACGTACCAGAGAACCTGTTGTCCTCTTCCCCGCAGACTGCTTGAAGTACGCGCCAGGATCCCATAGCTCGAGGAGGTCGTCAACCAGGGGCTTCAGCAGGTGATTGATCTCGTGGAGATGGGGTTCCTTCGGACCAGGGATGATGCCTGCTAGGAATATGTTCTCAGGGCGATAGCGGAGGTAGGGAGGGAGGTTAAGGCAGGCGAGGTAAATGATGCCAATCGAATGCGATTTGCCAGCCGCCTTGTTACCGTACGGATTGAACCAGTCGATGAACAAGCTGAAGACGAGATGTATGGAACCGTCGGGTTGGATCGAGTACAGGGTCTTCCCATCTGGACCGATGAAGCCGCGGATGGCGGGGGCCTCCATGATATCGTCGAACTTGTCGCCGGCGAGGCGCTGCCAAGCGTCCTTGAGTATGTCGCGGTATCCGGGTCGCGCTAGCAAGTCCGCGATCCACGACTTTGAGCTCCGATATGGGAACGACCGGAGAGCTCGAAACGCCGTAGTCCAGCCGTCCTCCTTGCGACGCGGGGCAAGTGACTGCTTCTTCACGAGCAGCTCGCCGCATACTGGTTGGTCAGTCTCCTGATGAGTGCAATGATGAGGGTAGGGGTCGTCTGGATTCGATGCATCGGGAGGGTAGATGGAGAAGCACTTCGGGCAGCATGCGTAGTATGTGACATCCGGCTCAAGTTCGAGAAGCTTCATGACAGCGCGAATATCGACCGGTACGCCTTGCAGAAGCGCGCGTTGTGCTTCGGTGAGTGTTGGCACTCCAGGGGTGGAATTGAGCATACTGAAAGAAAACGCGCCAAACAGGACTACTCGTAGCGTGGCGAGCAAGAATTCTGCCTGAGGAAAAGACACCGACGCGAGCGAGTGGAAGATGGTTGTCATTAGTAGTGCGGCAAGGAGGAAAGGGGGTATCGTTGCTCGCGATCGAAGACGGAAACCTGTAGGCGCCTAGATGAGCAGTGGGCACGTAATGAGAGACCGCGTCCTTACCGGCTTCGACAGTCTGTGGTTCCAGCTGAGAGGGATCTGCATTGTAGTTGAAGAAGTGTTCGTTGACGAGCACGGTCCATGCCCTCGCCTTGACGATCAGAAGCGAATCGATTTCACGTCTCAGCGTCTTGATCTCCGCGACATATCGGTTGTCTGCGTCTTTGTCACCGACAGGAGTGAGATCCCCGTGTCGCCACAGCGCATCGCGAAGCCAGTCGCGATATGTTGTGAACGCGACGTTGTCGCCTTTGGAGCCATCGAGCTCACCCGGGGGTTCAGAGGGAGATGTCGGCAGGGTCTGGAACACAAGGGAAGGCTTTGAGGGCAATGCGCGAGACAGGACATTTCGTGCGGAATTGAGTCGAGAGACGAGCGCCAAGCGCTCGACAATGGCATGCGGATCCTATCCGAACCTTTAGCAAGCAAACCATAGTAGGTATCTCAAAGTCGCGACTTACTGGGTTCGGCGGGTCACCCTCTGGGGCTTCGCTGACGGGACGACTTGGGTGATCGCTATGACGAACAGGGAGACGAGCTGAAGGGTTCGATGGATCTGATTGAAGTGTTTCTAGTAAGATCGTGCCTTCCACCGCGTCCTGAGTCTTGTTCGCCGCGGTCTGGCGAATGTTGTCACGAGCGATGTGTTGCTTGCGGACAGTGGCGCGGGTCTGTCGGCCATGTTGAAGGATCAGACGTTCGTCCAGATACGTGTGAAGGACACATTCGCTGCACCTGCAGATGGGCATGCGCACGAACGAGAGTAAGAGACGAAGAACTGGCACCGGAGGAAGTGGCAAGCAAGATGAACAGAACGGTAGTGAGACACGATGGGATGGGGGACTCAGACGCGGGGAGAGCAGTCATAACATCAACTACCATCAGATGGAGGACAAAGTTAACCTTGATTGATAAGTACAAGGGCAATCGCATTACAAGGAGCCTCATCAATCCCATACCATGGGCGTCTTGCGAGATCTAGCCCTTTCCCATATGGGATGTGCAGCGCGCGGATGCGCATTCGCAGGTGCCTGAGTCTGTCCGCGATAGACAAGGTATATGAAGATGCAAACACTCAGAATGCCCATGAGCTGGATGAAGGCGAATCGACTGCAATATGATCTCTGTGCCGCATGAGCTCACTGAACCAAGTAACCGCGAGAAGATAACTCACCAAAGCGATAAACATGGATGAAACCCGCTTTACCACGGAGTCCAACGCACCGGCATCTCGGTCAGCGTGGTATGTGCGGGCCAAATCCGGCATGTGGCGTGAAGTTATGCGGTCGATCGTGGGCAGACGAACAACTTGAAGAGCCTCCGGTATTACAGGGCTAGCCGTAGGTGGGGACTCCAGCCTGCTGCCCGACAGCACCGCGATACCGCGTAACCGGAGTGAACTGTTCGCTTGTCGGAACCGGTCGCTGCCCCAGGAAGGGGTCACAGAGCCCTTCAGAGTAGGCGAGGCTTCGCCGTAGTCAGGACTCCTCGTTCGGGTAACATCATCACAAGTTTCCGTGTTCGCTGAAGGAAGCGCGAGGTCTTGCTGTAATTGCACGATCGTCCTCTGGTCGCGAGAGGTTTTCGCTTTCAGCGTCGCGATGTTAACCTTGGCCGAGGCAAGCTTGCCTCGCAGCTCACGGATAGAGCGACACAGATCTTGATGTCGTACGGCTTGTACTGTCTCACTGATTCGACCTAGGGATTGCTGTGAAGACGAGTGATCGCTATTGCGCTGATTACTCACGACTCGGGCGCACTAGAGCGTTGCGAGAGGTTTGAAGGTATGTATCCACTCTCGTGAGCTGGTCGAGGACGTGCTTGTCCATGAGGTACGTTCGTATAGTGGTGTCTTCTTCCTGTGTAAGAATTTAATAATAGCACTCTACACCTGTTGCAACACTAAGCGGACATACGTGAGCGCGAACCAGGGCCAAAGCAGATTGCAGAAATTTAGCGCTTGTAGTAGTTAACACGTCCAAATCGACCATCAGACTTGCGTACAACCGAGAGCCATCCTGGTTGTCATATTGCTCAGGAAACCTAGGGCGTGTTCGCGGCAGTAAGAATGAGATAATGATGCGACTCACTGTGGTTCAGATCCTCGCTCGTCGTCGCGTCCTCCATATCCGGCAACTCCTGGCTTTTCGGGGGGTCCATTGTACGTAGAAGATGTGAGAAGACCCAGACCAAGAACACGGTGGGGGCTATCGGAGAGACTTCCCCTATCTCGAGATCTATCCGTCGAGGGAGTGAACAGTGGGTCGAAGGCGCTTGCGGGGTCATCCTCGAGGAGGAGAGAAGAAGCGGACTGCAGACGCCCCGACCCATCTTCGGCGCTCTCCATGCCCGAAGTGAGCATGTCCGAGGGGTCCGGCAGTGTCAAGTGATCCAGGTTCAATGAGGACAGAGACATTGGGGAATCCGAGCGGCTGGACATAGCTATTGAAGAGGTGGTGGATGTGGAGGAACGCAGGACGAGTGAATCGCAGTAGTCTTGTCGGGCGTGGCTCGCCTCGAGTGGCGGAAACTTTGTTCTTTATTTCGGCGCGTCGCCACACGATTGGAAGACACGCAATCCTTGTCGATTTCAGGCGTCATACGTACATAATCTATACAAGGACTACAAACGTTGACCGCAGCTGCGTGATACTACAGGGGAGGCTCGCTTGTAAGTTGTCGGGCACGGATACACTGGCAGGCGCGCGGGTCTCGGCGAAACATCGCTAAGGATACCACGTCAACAAGGTGTTCAGGGAAGTCAGGAATCACAAACCTCAGAAGAAATCGTACCCCACCGGAGGGTCAAGGAGTACGCAAGTTCTCTCCAGAGTCCCACCGCGCCTAGACCAGTGACTGACAACGCCACGGCCCTGTTCTTCAGCGCGATACCACACCCCGATGTGGTACAAAGTTGGGTGATACTTCGCGGGGCGCCGACTGCTAGATTTGATCCCGCTGAACCAACATGCCAACACCTTGCGTTCGTCTGCGGCGTGTGAGCGCTCGACAAAAGTTGCTGCAGTCCGCAGCATCAACTCCTCGAGAACGGGAAGCTGCAGCAAAGCCTTGTGCCATGCTACACCGTCGTTCCACGAACGACGAGTAGACTGACGACGGCTCTGCTGAGGCACTGTCAGCTGTGAGCATGCATTGCATAGATCATCGTTGCTCACCATCTGGGGAGGCTTCTCGATAAGCTTGAGCTTGCGCAAATCCGGGCAGACTCCAATGATGCGATGCAAGAAGTCATGGTCGTCAGCGTAGAAGTCGATGGTGAGCGTGTACAGCTGCGGAAGCCGACACGAAATAGAGCGCAGCGACAGGGAAGGAGAAGCTGAGTCGTCCACGACCTTCAATGTCAGGCGAGAGACTTGCGAGTGTGCGAGAATGACCACGCACACAGCGGGGCCGGTGATGCAACGTGCGCTAGATAGGACAACTGCGGTGAAGGGGCACGAGGCCTGTCCGAGTCAGCCTCCACACACGTCAACTTCGAGGACGGCTAGGGCTGCGTGCTGTCCAAGGAACCGAACGAGTTGGCGGTGAGGAATGTTGGTGCGGAAGAAACGAAGATTTTTGAAGATGACGTCGCCCAAAACGTCAGGAGTGTCGGGAGAGAAGAGCAGAAGTGTGAGGTCGACAACGTTACGTGCCAGGAGTAGAGAGTGCCTGAGTGAAGGTGCTGAGAATGGACCAACAATGGAGACGGTAAGGTCCTCTACGACGTCCCCGACAGAGGAGTCGGAGTCTACGCGGGAGCGAAAAGCCTCCAGGTGAGCTGGGGTCGAGATACGGAGGCCGAACTATAGTCTGCGGTCAGCTCAATGACATTCATCTGTAGGGCATATTCTCACCCGAAAAACCTTGCTGTGAGCTAGAATGAGCGACATGGGACGGATGCTCGCGAGGCTCACGAATGTGGTGGAGGAAGAAGACGTGACGTCGCGCCCCCGGGCATACCAAGTGAGCGGCGTGCGCTCTGTACTTCCTTTGGCCTTGTACGGAAAGGTACAGCCCAGAACAGCTTGTGCCCGTCTTAGTGCGGCATAATGAACCGTATTTGAAGTCGGCTGGCACTAGTACTGGCAGCTTCCGTTGGCGATGAGAACAAGTGAGGAGAGACGCCGGCCAGGCGTCCCAGTGCGGCAGATTACTTGAGCCTCCAAGCGCCTAGCAGTCCTTAACTGGTAACCCAGACGCGCAAGCAGACAAACGAGCATCAATTTCATTGACGAGTCCATCATTCTAGCATACAATGATACGTAACGGAGAAAAAGAGAGGGCAAAGTATTGTTACATAGGCGAATGCAGGGATGGCTAGTCACACGTGGGGGAAAGTCGCCACAACGCCATCCATCAGCGCCGTCAAGTCGGTGCGACGGTTAGAGAGCTCGATCTTCGCAGTCGAGATGACAGCGCAGAACTGCCAGTAAGTGACCTCGTCGGAGAATTTGAGGTAGCGGTAGACGGTACTGTCATGCATGGTGACCACGTTCCGGATCTGCGCAGGCTCCCCATGAGTGACCCATTGAGTCAATGGAAATCAGGATAACCTACCGACTCGCCGAAGTCGAACTTGATTTCCTCGGTAATAACCATCGAGAGCAAAACAGTCGGCGGGTTTGCGCAGCGCAGACCGTCGACGAGCTCACAGACGACCAGTCCGTCTGAGAAATAGAGGTACATGTCAGCACTTAGCAAGGATAAACAAGAATAGGTACGTACAAGTGTCTGCAGCGCACTGCACAACCTCGACGCGAGCGTCTGGCGTAATTGCGGGGCCAAGGATTGGGTCCGAGTAGATCACCTTCGGGACGGTGAGGATAGGAACGACAGCGCTATAGCGCAATGTTAGTCTATACTATCTCACGGCGCCGATGACACAGACACGCACTTGAACAGAGCCATGGTGTAGACCAGATGATCAGATCGGGTAGCGTAGACAAGCTGTTATGGGTAAGAGGCGTTGAGATGGATGAGGGAGATTGGTTGTTGGGTCCGCTCAGATACTCCAGGAGTACATATACGCATGAGAGAACAAAGTCCTCCGAAGAGCTGCGCGGCCAATGACAGGATCTGCGGGCATGGTGTTGCTGAAACATCTGCAAAACAATGCAGCCTGCTGCACGGTACCGAGTGGCAGTTCGCGGTTTGCCACCTGGCTCAACGCGTTGTGTACAGAGTTTAAGGTTTTGCGGTCGCCTGCCACAAGGTCGCCATGGGAGGCACGTGATCGCGTTTCGGCGTTCCCACAACCTGAGAACGAAGACTCGCCGCCGCATCCGCAGCAGCGCCGGCACCTTCTGACTTCAGAGCTTCTCTCTCTATCTCTCGTTAACGGTTCCCCACAATATCGCATACTGTTATACCTCTGCCATGGCGCATCAATACTTACAATATCAACAGTATCGACGTCTCACCAACGGGCACACCAAAGGTATCGTCACGGCTGCGTTCAGCCCGAAGGGAACGTACCTCGCGACTGGCGGGCTCGACAAGCAGATATGTGTTTGGGATACTGAGATGGGCTCGCTGTGCTATGTTTTCACCGGCACCAGCGAGGTCTTGCATATAATATGGACCTCTCCCGATGAGACTATGCTGCTATGCGGTCTTGCGGACGGCAGCATTGCATGCTGCGATATCGCCGGGGTAAGTGTTTGATGGTATACCCACTACCTCTCATATAGTTATGCCTCGTAGGATACGCTCAACGTCCGCGGATTCTTCACACATCCATTCCCGGTTGAGTCCTTGGCAATGCACGGGGAACGTCTAGCGTCCGGTGCCGGTCCTGAGTTGTCAATTTGGCTTTGGGACCCTACCGGTATGTGCGTTCGCGTCGAATGATTGTTATAGACTCACACGCGATGCTAGTCTCTCGGTTTAGACGCGAGAAGGACCTCGATGAGCCGCCAAAGAACTCCTATAACGGCTCGAAGGAGATTCTCGTCACGAGCGTTCACTGGATCGACTCAGGCGGTCGGTCATCGTCGCTGGTGGTCACGTATTTGAACCACGGTATAGTGTAAGTCATCGCTACGATTGAACGTCCAGTACACTCTGACATCCTTCTGTAGCTTGCTTGACGCTTCTACCTGGACTCTAGTGCACACGTTTCCCCTGAATGGACTAATGTACGTGGCCCGCGGGTGCAGGGCAAGTAGCTGTTGATTCTTGTTTGACAGCGCTCGTGCAAGCGTCTCGGAAGATGGCTCCCGTATTGTCGTCGCTAATGTGGAGCGGGGCTTCGACATCTACTCGCTATCTTCCGGCGAACCGCTCTGCACCATAGATCATGAGATCCGTCGCAAGATCCCCACGCCTGCGATATGGATCCACGGCGGTCTTGCTTTGCTCGGAGCGAGCACTGCTGGTCAGCTGACTCTCTGGGATGTCATAGATGTCCAGGACCCTCGTACTGATGACGGACAATCGTCAGAGGCGCGCATTCTGTACAGGCTCCCTGTTCCCAAGCAAGCGGCAGCCGTTGCGATTGCGGTACGTCTGCGCCTGACGCTACTGGATGACATTCGTGACAAGGCTTGCAACGTGTCTACAGGGTTACTACAATGTCGAGAGAGACGAGTTTTACATCGCCGCAGGCGTCATGAATACCAGTAGCCCATCGCCCTGCATCATCTGGAAGACTGAGAAGCCACGTGAGTCTCACGGACGTCATTCTGCACTGCTAACAGGAGTGTGCTGAGGCGTGCGCTCTTCCCATAGGGCAGTCCCAAGACGGCATGCAGGATGCGTGGGGTAGACCTAGGTCACCACCACGGGGGATGAACCCCTGTGGCCTTACCTTGGTGTTCTTTTCGTGGACCGTGACGTTGCTATGCGTCGTGTTGTTGGCTCGCACATGGAAGTTAGTCCCGTATGAAGGCTAAAACCTTGAGCGTTGAACGCCGTTGAACGTTGTATTTTTGTATTCCTGTCTCAGTCTGTAGGATTGCTTCGTCTTGTAGGTTCGACGTCGTGAACGTCAGAGCATAACAGTATACTTACATAGGCGCGGGCGATGTACCTTTGGTGACGTGATCAGGTACGCGCAGTCGTACGGTCCTCCTCCCCTCGTTCTCTTCTTCCATACCGGTACACCGCGCGCGCGACGTTGTTCAGTGCTCATTCGGCTCCCTTGTCCTTCAACTGCTCCAGATCTGCAATTGCTTGGACACGTCCTTAGTTCACCCTGCTTTGTATTGCTTTGTTCGACTCCTACTATGAACAGCAACTACTCACCCCGCCGCCATCTCAGGGTGATATTCCTCCATGACTAGTATACCAACGCCGAACACGCTACGCTACGCTGCATGGCTCCCCAACGTCGCGCGGAATACTTCTTCGAAGCAAGCACCCGCAAGGATTGTTCTGGCACGACGTATTTGGACTTCGCGTCAGCGACCCCTCCCCACTACTGCCCCACTCATGTGCCAACGATCATGAGGGAGCTCACCGTTGCCGTTTCCAAGTCAGTTACCTTCGATTTCTGCACGTGACGTTACTGAGAAGTTCCCAGCCCGACGCAGGTCGTCAAGACTGAGCCAGTTGACCTGGCTGCCCCGCGAAGCGGAGGTGTATCTGATTCGTCTTTTACCCAGTGGCATTCACCACGGAGATCCTTCTCGAAGTCACCCAGCACATCTACGACGCCTAAGGTACGAACGGTTGCGTCCAGAACTCCCACTCCCGCGCAGTCCTTCGCAGGTTCGCCTCCGCCTTCGTCGACGACCTCTCGCGCCACTAGCATTGCGCAGTCCGACACTTCACAGTCCGTTGCGCCCAAACCTACCATCAAGAACGAAGCTACTGGTCGTGTCATCGCCACTCGTTCGGTTTCAGTTGGGAAGTTCGGAGAGCAGCTGACATCGGCTCCTGCGGAGCCTCCTGTGACGTACCACAGCGACACGGTAGTGCCATCGACAAACCCATACGTATGCATCTGCTACAGTTCTCCTACAATGTTAGCTGGCTAACGAACTTGCCATCTCAGGCATACAAGCGCACCTACAGGCCTTGTCAAATGACGAAAGAAGAGAAGGTTGCGCGCGGGAAGCCCCTAGACACTGCGTGGTGGGAATCGGAGGCAGACAAACCCCTCCTCTTCCCTCCAAACCTCACCCGGCACCCCGACCTCAGGATTGGTGATCTGTTCTGGCATCGCTCTCCGCGCGGTATCCAACTCTGGTTGTGGTCGGAGACCCCGAACACACTAGGCGAATGGAAGCCGGTTCTTCTGAATGTCTCTCGCGCAGCGGACGACCGAGTACTTGGCCTGAGCCCGACTGTAAGGCCCTCCTGGGTCAAACGGGGGTGGACTCGTAGGCAGCCAGGGGTCGCTGGAAGTGCGTCATTTTACTTCCTGACGTATGATCGTGAAACTAATGCTCATCAATCATCCCCAGCGCGCGTCTTCATTCTCTCTTGACTGTCATGACAGTCCCATTGCTACAATGGAAATCTTCATCTCGTCTCTCGGCGAATCGCGCCCCGGACGGTCTGCAGCCGTAATCGTCCTCTTATCGTCTCACTCGTCCCACTTTTCGCTATACTTGTTGTTTTCAACACGTTCACGCTGTATATGTACATCAAAACCAGTTCTGAGTATAGAAGATACGTGCCATGATGCGTTACGATTCAGTGTGAGTGTGAGAGAGTAATATCAGAGTATAAGAATCGAGCGCAAGAGCGCCCGTGGCGGAGGGGCAGCGCGCCTGCGCGCCTCCCAGCTCGCCGCTTTTGCTTCTCCTCCATCACCCTTGCACCTCGCATTGCCGCCTGCTTATGCCCGCCGATCCGGACGCTCTAGCTCGCTTCGACCCGAAACGTTTTGTTCGTATTCAGGAGACACCGGTGGTTCAGGGTATGCTTCGTTTAGACAGGCTCTTCGAGGTCCATGGAAGTGACATATAAGTCAGGTCGCAAGCAGGTTCGGTGGCGCGACGCGGAATCTTCCTCACCTCCCCCTAAGACCACATCGTCCAAATCCTTCCCTCGTACATCACATTCTAAGGCCCCGCCAAGCCCACGCGCATCAGTCTTGGGCACCATGAGTCGACTTATGCTCTCGTGGATGCCAGCACTCGCCGTCATCATGTACTTGCTTGTCAGAGACGGCTGGTTCGCGATCATAGGCCCCAGTACGTCACCATCTGTTGCACTCATATTGTAAAACGAACCGGTAATCAACCTGCGGTCTTTTACAAAATGAACCGGTAGTTTGACAATGTATTACGAAGCCCTCCGGGGCCTCCGGGAGGCTGCTAGATATGGCTGCTGACCTAATAGACAGCCCGGAGGGGGCGCTTTTTTGCTGTTCCGGGCATTCCGGCATCAGCAGCACAGCCCTGGGCCTCCGCAACACCTCCTCCCATCAATCCTCGGCTATTTCGACCTTCCCAGCGCTTTTCCGGTAATCCAGATACCCAATATGGTAAGTGGTCACTTGTGGCTGCCTCTGGGCTGACCGTTTCGGCCATAGCGCCGCCAATCCTGCGACGATCCGTACGCGAGTAGGTCCGTCGGATGCGCACTGTTAATGCGCATCCAACGGTACTCTGAACATAATAATGCGGTAGGTACCCGCATCAGTATTGCGAAAACGGCTCATTTTGCGATCCTTTAGCATAGAATGCACCATATCTCAACGCCCAGCCACCGTCCCAGCACGCCCTTGGTACCGCCGAAGTGCGGCAAGCCGCGCGGTTCCAACGGTACCCTGCACAAGTCCGATCATCGAGGTCGAGCAACGTCCTCCTCCTGTCCCTCTCAGCAAGTGCAGGCCCTGGAGACCTCCCTGCACCTGATGCAGGGCTCCCATAATTTGTATGCAGGTACGCACGGCTATTAGCTACTGGTATGTGCTTTTGAAGGCTCACACAAGTACCTCTACAGGTCAGGATATCTATGTTTCATCTGCAGCAAGCTCACAGTGATGTTCAATGCATATCAAGGCCCCCAGATACGGTATTTAGAAACGGATTTTTGCGGTGTGTGCCGGCCAGATATGCGCACCTGCATGCCAAATTACACGCTTATCGCACTGTTTGAGCTCGCTACAATGCCTTATCTATCTGGGGGGAATTCGCTCCATTGTAGCTTCCAGGACAACAGCAGATAGCTCAGCAGTGCATAGATCAAGTAAGTAACCTACACTCGAGGTTCTGATACAATTTTTAGGGGGAGAAGATTGGAGAAGGATGAGTCAGGCCAGCAGGTGGTCCCAGACACTACTGTGTCCTAAGACCTGTATCAGACTGTGCCGGTATTGTGCTGCACAGCATGCAGATCTCAGTGTGAAATGTAAGACGCGTCTTACTTTTTAAGACATGTCTTAATGCTGAATGAATCCACGCATATCTCCTTTGTCTCTGGGCCGTTCTCCTTCTTTTTGGATGCTATGGACTCGTATAATCAAGGGCTTTCCAGCGGTATACTATTCGCATTATACCGATGTCATGACGCTGCGGTATACTGATCAGTATTCCAGAACTGATTATGCATTCAAGCAGGTATCATACATGCGATAAGCAAACAGAAAACTGCCCTATATAGCACTGGTACTCTAGTAAATGATGCAAAAATATGTAAGACAAACATTGCAGCAGTTATACCCTTATGGACGAAACATTGCACAGTCATAATCACCAGTGTACATGCTGCAGCATTGTGTACAGTATATATTATACTTCCTCAAGCTGCTCAATACTGGTGTACTACCCGCTCATTGTGTCTGCAAAATTGCAGACCTGTAGAACCGGTTCTAAGGGCAGTAGAGAGCCTGCACTTGCTGAGAGGGACAGGAGGAGGACGTCAGTCAACCTCGTTGATCGGACCTGAACAGGGTACCGTTGGAACCGCGCGGCGTGTCGCATTCCGGCGGTACCAGGGGCGTGCTGAAACGCTGGCTGGACGTTGAGATATGGCGCATTCTATGCTAGAGGATTGCAAAATCAATCGTTTTCATGCTACTAATGCGGGTACGTACCGTACCGTTACATGTAGGGTACCGTTGGATGCGCATAAGCGGCGCGCATCTAACGCACCTACTCGCGTATCAATCGTCGCAATACTGGCGGCGCTGGAGGCGAAACGGTCAGCCCACAGGCAGCCACAAGTGACCACTTACCATATTGGGTATCTGGATTACCGGAAAAGCGCCGGGAGCGTCGAAATAGCCGAGGATTGATGGGAGGAGGTGTTGCGGAGGCCCAGGGCTGTGCTGCTGATGCCGGAATGCCCGGAACAGCAAAAAAGCGCCCCCTCCGGGCTGTCTATTAGGTCAGCAGCCATATCTAGCAGCCTCCCGGAGGCCCCGGAGGGCTTCGTAATACATTGTCAAACTACCGGTTCGTTTTGTAATACGTGTGCGGCCCAATTACCGGTTCGTTTTATAAAATAACTACAACAGCTGCTGAGTACGTTGACCGCATCACTCCATCTCCCGTATACATCCATATGGGACCCTTTTGCGACTCCCTCGGTGCCAAGCAACACGCTTTCTGTGGAACTCAAGAAGCACATTGACGAGTACCTCGCGCAGCACATATGGAGAGGTCCGATAGTACTACGTGACTATGCTTTGGCGGCCGATGGGGCCATCGTCGACGTCAGCACAACATCTGCAACGGATGGTGGCATCCACGAACGCACTCCTGCGGAAACGGTCCTCAGCGACGACAACCGTATCGGGCGATGTTGGCTCCTGTCGAGGAGCTATGGGCAGATCGGCATCGTTCTCCCGGAGTTCATCCATCCGACTCATTTTAGCATTGATCACATTCCGGCGGAACTGGCTGCGGAGCCGGGTCAGGCCCCCGCGAACATCATCGTATGGGGTGCTGTCGATGGCGACCACAACGAGGAGCTATACCGCCAGCACTCGGACGACCTCCGATGGAACCTGACCCAAGCTCGGGATTCACCCCCCTTGAGAGGTGGATCGAGCGACGTCTATCTGGTTCTATCCGAGTTCACCTATGACATCCGCCACATGCCACCCGTTCAAACGTTCCCAGTTCGCCCGATCTTCCGGGACCTCGGGATGGACTTCGGTCTAGTCGTCTTCGAAGTAGTCACGAACTGGGGTTCGTCTTCAACGTGTATCTACAGGTTTCGTGTGCACGGAGAGAAATCGCTAGGGGAGAATTGAGTACGTTCGTCTACTGCCTTGGAGTGTTGCCTCCTCACAGCCTCATGTCTATAAGGTTTGGGCTTGTTGTATCAACCGTTATGGTATATACTGTTATTATGGGACAATGCCCACTTACCGCAGAACAAAGTCAAAGCTTTAGCGAGCCGTGCTTATATCTTTCGCGCTTAGGCCGCTGTCAGCATTTAACTCGCTTGGATTCAAATCTCCCGTAACGATGCCTCCTTCCGAACCGCCTCGCTCAGCCACTCACCCAGTGGCACTACCCGACTCGCCCTCGCAGAAGGCCGGGGACACTTCTGCCTCGCCGACTGTGCTTGCGGCAATTCCCTCCTCGCAAATGTCCTCGGCCACTGCACCTGACTCCGACACCACTCTCGCCACTGCCGCCCCGTCCCAGGACTTCGCATTCACAGGGCCTTCGACATCAAGCTTGCTGTCTGACCCCGCCATCACCAGTACGCTTTCGCGGACAGTGACGACAGAAGGCTCCGCGACACCCGCCGCGACATGCGCAGCGTCTTCTACCACGAACGAGACAAGTAACACTGTGTCTTCGAACGACGTCGCGGGAGTCGTAGCAGGTTTGAAGCGCGGTCATTCTGATACCGAGCTCGTCAACGAGAAGAGCGCGAAGACCAGTGTCGACGTAAGTTCATCACGTCTTCACTACCCTGCTTGAGCTGACAACCATCAGGGTTGGGCTCAACCCATCGGCGTGAAGCCAACGACCTCGGACCTCGTCCGTACTAGCGGTAGATCCCCGGTGGGGGACTCACAACAAGCAGTGAAATCGTATACTGTCGTGAACTCGGAAGCGCAGGTACGCCTGATATCTCAGCAATGATACGTGTGACTGACACCATTTCGATCTGCAGGCAAGGTCCTTTGCTTACTGGGCGGCCTTCGCCCAAAGCCCGCTCAGCATCGAAGAACAGGTCACTGCCCGAACAACTGCAGGCCAGCCGCTCGTGTTCGCGGAGAACGGGGAGAACAGCGAGCGTTCTGGAAAGTCGAGTGTAAGTCGCGTGCTCAGCCCAGGTGATCAGACACTGACCGACCCCACCCCAGTCGTCTGCAAGCGCGAGTCATCCGCCATCATCGGGAGCCAGGAACGCGTTCGGTCAAGTCTCGCAGCCCTTGCAGCTCGAACAGCTTCAGTCGGAGCCTAACGCGCGAGCGCAAGAGTATCCTACGCCATCCCACTACGCCTACGTTCCGAGCAAGCCTTCGGGCAATGTGTCGCAACCGTCTGGCAGGCGACATGAACATGCTTCCTTGACCAATCGGCAGCAACTCATTCCGTCCCATAACCTTTACCCGTTTGTGTCGCAGTTCTCGGAACACAACAGCGTCGTGACAGGTCCTTCCACTCCATTGGCCCCTCCCGAAGGGATGCGCGACGGCGGAGCGTATCGCAACGCCATGGAGCAAGTCGACGCTCCGGTCCACTTCGAACATGCGCTTCACAATCCGGTGGCTGGCTTCTCGGGTCGTCATCGCGACATTTCCGCCCTGTCCCTTCGATCCCAAGCCCACGACGGCTTTGGAGTTCAGTTCTCGAACTCCCCTCCTGCGCGGGTGTCCGCATCTCGCCCTACTGCTCCTGCGCGGATGCCTGGGTCTCGCCCGGCTGCTCCCGCTCAGATGGCCCCGTCTCGCCCTGCTGCTGCACCGCTTCCGGCTCAGTCGCCTTGGACCCAACAAGCCGACGACGGCTTTGGAGTTCAGTTCTCGAACTCCGCTTTGGCACGGATGTTTGCAGCTCGTCCTACTGCTCCTGCGCGGACGTCTGCGTCTCGCCCGGCTCCCGCCGCTCAGATGGCCACATCTCGCCCTACTGCTCCTCCGATTCCGGTTCAGTCGTCTGGGACCCAACTCCCCCAAGTCAATCCACGCGCAGTGCAGGCTTACGAAGGGTTTCAGTTCCAGTTTTCGAACAATGCCCATGGCCTGAATCGCTGCACGCCATCGTCAACAAACATGGCCGCTCCGCAGGTCCCCAGCGTAGTCCACTTGTGGGAGAACATGGGTGCCCAAGACAGGGACGCTCTATTGTCACATCTCGGTATCCTCGGCCTCGCTGATGGGCGATCCCCGGTGGCGCCCCCTGGTAGAGCCGCCGATTCGAGTCTATATCCGGACATGGTGAGTCGGCAAAAGCTATGCGGGGGTATACAGTATCTAACAATTCTCAGGATTACGAAATGAGGGATGTCACCTCCCTCGGTGTTGCCAGACTTGTCCGAACTCCAAACACACGGCCTAGTTACCGCGCTGCGACCGCTAGCTCGGACTTCGGCACCCGCGCCGCTGAGACGCCGGTGTTTCCTTCCTCAGAGCAGGTGAGTTGAGACCGCTTTCATGGGCCGGCGTCGCGGCTCATCAGTAAATGACTATTCTACAGCAAGATCCAAAGACTCATTTGACCGTCATGCTGATGAACAGAATCGACGGAATCGAAGAGAGCCTAGACGCGCAAGGCCGTGCACAGTAAGGTCTCCATGGTGTCGACATCCTGCTTTGGCTCACGGTCTTTGTTAGGTCCGAGATGGTCGACGCTGTGAAGGGATTGCAGGACTCACTGGGTAACCTTTCACTCGGAGCGCAGACATCTCAGAAGCCCGGCCCTCCCGTGGTACGGCGCACTGCGCGCGCATCGCGGTCGAAGGCTTCCCGAATAATACTAGCGTCCACTACAGCTGAGCATGAAGACTTCACGGATCAGCTTCTCGCCGTCAACTCAGACGAAGAGGAAGTCTTACCGGACCAGGCTAGCTCCACGCCGAAGGGTTCGAAGAAGTCGCGTGCATCGAAGCCGAGACCCGGGGCCACAGTCAACGTCCTCGCTCCTGATGGCTGGCAGATGCCGCACTTCGTGCCGACATCTCCAGAGGAGGAAGCAGTCATGGTCTCTCTGATGACTCCTGCCCAACGCGCTGATGTTGAATCGACATTCATAAACCGCCTTCAGGTAAGCTGGCTTGATATATGTGCCAGGGGCGCTCCAGAGCTAACATTGACGCTAGGACGCTGTCCGCAAGCACATGTTGTGGCTCCTCGATTGTAGCGACCTCACTGAGATTGGCAAGAAGTGTCCAACGCTTACTGACGATGAAATGGCCCACTACTAAGCGAACAAGAGGAACTATTTTACTCGGGAGAACTTCCGCATTGACTTCCAGCGCGGTTGGGCGAAGTGCAACTTCAACCGCGGGGCCAGGGATTTCTTCTGCCGCCACTTCCTCGAATCTGCGGCCGGCGGCTCGTACCGCGTGCCCGCTATTCCCTCACGTTACTTCACCATCGATCAAGTCGGTTTCGCGTTGGACAGCCACATGGAACATGCGCGTCTCTGCTGGCGGCATGCGGTCAACCCCCCAGCCCCGGGACAGGTCGCACGACGTGCTCGTCAGAAGCAGATTGTGAATCGGAAGAGGACTGTGAGTACATTTGGAGATATCGCGCTATATCGCTCCCTCTGACACATCAATCAGCTCTTTGCCGGTCGTACTTGGGTCATCGCCATCTATGGTCTCGAGGAACATTACGAGCTCTTCTCGAAGCTCCGGATCGTCCATATGAGCGGGGATGAAGCGGAAACGGTTGAAGGACGTCGTGCAGCTATCTATGTCATCATCGAAGCCGCTTGGCAAAGCGAAGACATGAAGACCTTCCTACGGACACTCGATGCGCGATACATCGGAGACTGGGGTTCCGGCTTGGTCAACTGCCATCACGGTGGGAGAGCTCCCCGGAGACGTTACGCGAAGACGGGTGCTCTGGTCGAGGACAAAGAAGTTCCGGCAGGCTTATGGCGCAACTGTTACGATCAGAAGTGGCTCGACAAGCAGCCATCCTGGTACATCAGGTCGCTCGGCATCATCGACAGTGGCTATGATTTCACTCTGAACTTCGCAAATGGTGCGACCTCGGTAGCCAAGGCGCAGGAAGTCCACGACGTGTTCATGAAGGGCGCGGAGTGAGCATATAATCAGTGAGTGTCATCCGATACTGCGGTCCTCTCTGTGAGTACGGTCGTGATCCCCACGCTTTGCGCACGCCGGCCGAAGCAGCCATCACCACGAGCGCCCGAGCTTCGGCGGGCGCGTTGCTCACCGGCGTGCTCGCTCTGAAGGTACAGAATGGCCGAGTTGGACCGAGCTCGCAGGCGTGCACTGATGCGCTCTTTGCAAGTGCGGCCTCGCTCTGGTGGAGCACGGTAAGCTCCGGCGAGATCGTGCGGAGCTCTGGGTGAGGACACTTCGCTCACCGGCGCGCTCACCGTGAGCGCGGCCTCGGTTTGGTGCTAGGCAAATGTGCGACCGCACTGGCCGTGAGTTTCACCGAGCTCCGGGTGAGCGCAGTCCGCGCACCAGTGAGCTCTTTGTGAGTGCGGCCGTGCTCCGGCCGTGCAGCACGCGTTGGGCGCACTCGAGCGGCGGCGGCACTCACGGGGAGCTCCGGCGAGCTCGTGCGGAGCTCTGGGTGAGGA
>WJSG01019849.1:0-13482 GCA_016618145.1 Sanghuangporus lonicericola
GGAAGTCAACGCGAGTTCCGCATCTCCCGACGCGGCCTCCATACCCGCCGACGCTCCGCCTTTCGCACGACGTACTCAACGCGTCGTTCGTGTAGAGCCAAAGCCTTCGCTCGGGAAACTCAATACCGTTATGTCGTCCGATTGACTAGCGTAAGAGTCGCCAGAATTTGCTGCGTTACATTCGTCTCCATGCGATACTTGCGGAGGACCTTACACGCTATCGCCATAGGAGGAGGAGGCTCCTTCGTTCGTAAAATTGGAAGGTATGTACCAGTACGGCTCGTTCTGGCGCATAAATAACACGATCTCGAACACCAGTGATATATTGCCAGTGTCGCCTGAAGTGTTGCAGTTCAACACTCCCGCCACACCGCAACCTATCACGCACCCTTGGCAACCCCACGAATCGTACGGGTGCATCGCGCATCGGTCCTTTACAAGATGATCTTACAGCTTCTGTCTGCTTGCCCGGAGTCCGTCTCCTGCCATATCGTGTCCGCCAATGTTTAGGAGCCTGCACATCAAGATCTGCGGACTGCCGCCGTTGCTCTGGAACGAGGAGGAGTATGCTAATGCAACAGGGCAGAGCTCAGCATTTCGCAAGCCCGCATGGCATTCTCCCGAATGCGAAGACTTCTCCATGGTCCGAGTGACGAGTCCCGTTTCGCTCGTCTCTAGAGAAGGGTGCAGCGGAATCCAGCGTTCTTCTGATCAAGCGGATCGTCCCCTTCTCCGCTGTTAATGAGGAATCGACCTTCAGGAGGACATCGCAGCAGGGAATATAAGGGTAGCAGACGGGCAGGCAGCGGCGGGGAAAGCATTGAGCTGGAGGACGACGAACCCGGTACAGGGATCTGGATGGTGTCGTTCCTCATACCGCCGTTCTGGCCAGGCAGCTATTGTTCGTAGGAATCCTGAAAGCGTCTCTCTCACGCGCGGTGCGCTCAAGGCAGTGACACAGGATTAGTACTGCCTCACAACGTGCACATACATATGTATGTATATTTGAGTTCCGACTTGAACACGAACTCATTGCTTCGCGTCTTCCAGCTGGGAAGGAGCCTACAAGAGTCGTGGAGGCCGAGGACGGACAGCATCGATCGACTGACTTCAGCTACAGCCTGTCGACCCAGGCAACCGCATCTCAGAGACGGCACGATGGCTTCATCTGATTCACATGCAAGCTCAAAGATGATGCTTCAAGGGGAGGCTGAAGAACGCAAAGCCGCCTATATTGTGAGTGTCTCCGCATGCTGCCACCAGCGAGCTGAACGTCTGTTGACGATGTATGACCACTGCCAGGACGAGGAGGATGAATCGGAAACCGAGCCCGATATTATGACGTGGAGCTTTCCCAGTCCTGAGGTGAGTATCAGATCTAGTGGTCGCTGCTGTCGTCTTCGTTTCCTACGGCGTTACCAAAGAAGCTTGCGCATTCTCCGAGTTGAAAACGCCTTCGCTGCCTATATCCTCTCGCAGTAACGTCTTGATAATCTATTTGAACCTACGGAACATCATGAGTCCTTAAGGGAGCGTGCCAACGGCGGTTGCACTCGCCGCTGTCTATGTTCGGACGTCGGTACCTAGAGGCGGTGGTTGTCGGACGACCTCCTCATGCCTCGTGGTCTGGCAGTCCAAACGCGATCACCGGAGTCGCATCTATTATCTCACTGGTAGGACCAGCCCGAACTCATCATCTTCATCCCTAGGCGATTCGGGAGGAACTGTCGAAGGAATTCACTACCGAACAGAAGGAGAAGGTGTGGGCGGAGGCTGCAGAAGCTGTGAAGGCATCTTATGACCACCTTCTGGGCCGTTGGAAGGAGGAAATGGACTCTCTGCTCATATATGTGAGTAGTACATTTACTTCCAATGTCGGCGAGCGACTCACATTCGTCTTTATTCAGGCCGGTGTCTCTTCAGCCGTGCTGACCGCGTTTAACGTCGAATCCTACCATCTGCTCCAGCCGGACCCTACGGACCCCACGCTCGCGGTACTGAAACAAATTTCCGCGCAATTGAACGCCTACACGTTCACCCCTCCTTTTCTCAACGCTACGAGTTCCACTGGGCCCGGCCATCTCAATGAAGCACCGTTCCAGGCCCCCGCATCCGCCGTCTGGTTGAACTCATTGTGGTTCTCCAGCTTGGTGTTCAGCTTCGCCTCGGCCTTACTCGCCCTGTTCGTCAAGCAGTGGATCTACGAAGCACTGGTCCCAGGAACCTCCCGTGAGAGCGCGCGGCTGCGGCAGTACCGCTTCGACGGGCTGCTGAAATGGCGCGTTGGGACGGTGGTCGTTGTTCTACCTATACTGCTCCAACTCGCTTCCGTCCTCTTCCTCGCAGGGTTACTGGTCCTCCTTTGGACGTTGCACAACATCGTGGCTGCCATCATGTCGGTCTTGGTTGGTCTCGTCTTCACCTTCGTCATCGGCTTCACCCTCCTCCCGGTCTTCAAGAGCGACTGCTCTTACCGGTCACCTGCATCCTTCGCCATCTACGCCGTGCTCAGAGTCGCCCGCAACGAGGTTATGCGGGGGATTCGTGGCGTTTGTAAGGTGATATATCTGTGGTCGATGCGATGGGAGGCAGAGGCGTTGATCCACGCCTATCGTGCCCAGTTTGTGCGACTAAGTGACTTCGCATACGAGGCCTACGATAGTATGCCGACATGGCGTGGCCGGGACCAGAACGACATTTACCGGTATCATGGCGATCTCAGTCGTGCCATAATCACGACCGCGTACTCCACCACCGCGGATAAGAAGTTCCTATCCTCTATGCCCGTCATTTTCTCCGACCTGCCCCCAGAGCAAGTGCCGAAATGCTTCCAAGACATACACAACTTCATGCAGGCAGAGTGGGGACACTGGCATCTTCCAGATCGCTTACTGCTGGAAGATGGCATCACATTGCCCTTATGCGCGACGTATGGCATCCGACATATGCTTGCAAGCTCCGACAGGGGCGCGGACTGGTGGCTCAACGACATACAAGTCATTTTCCGCCATTACTTCATTGGCGACGAGTCAACCGAGAAATTGGCGGAGCTCGCCTGTAAGACCCTCTGTCACTACGCTGTGGAAAACCGTGCATCCCGCCGTGCATTCGGTCTTGCATACAAGACACTCAAGCTGATGTATGAAAGGCAAGGAGCTCGCCACACATATGATACCCTGGCTCACGGTGCGTCGTCATGAGAGATGTTAGTGGGCACAGCTGACTTGCATCTTGATTGGCATCAGCTAAAGCCATGTATGAGGTGGAAATCGCCGTATGGGATCCGTCTCTGGGCTTTGGGACATTCAGAGATAGAACACAGGCTGTTTACGTGCTTCTGCACATCGTTCGCGCGACGATATCCGGCCAAACCCGGCTCACTCCCTCGCAGACTGATGCCATGCTTGCATGGGGCCAGCAAGAACTGACCCGTGTACACGAGTGGTTGTTGCACGGTCTCGACTGGACCGGGCTCCACAAGGGCTGTCTCATCAGGTCAGGAAATGCTGGGGAGGTCCTCGCATTCCCCCGTATCGCGTCACACTATCTCATCAAGATGATCATCAACCCACTTGTCAGGTTATGCTCGATACCGGGTGGTCTTGCGGTCGTATCCGGAGAGCTTGTCTGTGCGGTTGAGCACACATGGTCCGCCGCACGTCTCGCATATCCAGACCTGGTAGATGCGGATATCGGGTTTGTGTGGTCTTCCGGGTTGGCCCGCATAGACTCTCGGTTGGCACAGCTGAAGGCACTGGTGGTTGCTCAATGTTCTCCGTAGGCTGTTCCGGGAACTTCATGTTTGAAATGTACTCGAACCGCGACTGTATAAGTAAGCACCGCATATATCTTTGGAGTGATAGTAAAGCTTCATCCGGCACAGAAGACACGCAATATTCGAGCGATGGACCCTCATGGTTGCGCCAAGTACTGTTACGGTACGTCCCTACCGCCGCTGTCGCAGTGATGTTATGCACGCCAATGCAGACTCCAGCTGGAACACGCGAATCAACCTGTGCCCTGGCTTTCTCCGATGCCTTCGATTCGTTGGGGTGTACTTGTGCTTCAACGTTTCTGACGGCCTCCAAGTCAGCGCGAACACCAAGTCCAATTCAACAACAAGAGCACATACCCAAACCGTTCCGCGGACTTAGACTACTGAGGACCCTCCTAGTAGTTACGACAAACGAAGGGGAAGAAGTCGTCTGTCCCAGAATGTAAGACAATCAAGTCCGACAAGGCCTTCTCCACGAGATTTTGAACAAGAGTGCGTTGCTGTTCCTTCAGCTCAGCGCCGTAGTCCCGAACGATGACCTCCACCTGTGCGAGGGTCCTTATCTCCATGAGAGCAGTCTCCAGGTGGGCGCCATGCAGCGCTGACATCCTGCCCGGCCAGCTTCAAAGAACCCAGAGCCGATCTTCCATCACGATCGGCGTCAATGGTGATACGTACGTCCGCAGAACAGGCAGCGCTCGTCTGCAATGCGTAGTGGGCAAGTCCGCGCTTGCCCGGAAGCAGGAGGGAAGCCAGCCCCGCTCCGTCGCGGGGATGCTAGAGATCTCTTCGCCGTAAACCGTGAAGTGCAGGTGCAAAGTGTGCAGGGCGGTGCACGTACTGAGGCCTGAGGTCCAACGCATGTTCAAGGGATGTTCGAGACAGCGACGTCAGGCAAGGGAACCGGAGGCGGCGGCAGGCCGGTCTTCCTGGAGCCATCCAAGAACGGCGTATTCGAGCTCGAGCGGCAGGAGAGACAGACGCGACCGGATCCCGAGGCTCGGTGTCTCGACGACAGAGGCATCCATGACGCTTGTGCGAAATTGGGACTGATTGGGGTACAAGCAGATTTAGCGTCCGCGCGTTGGATATGCTGGTCGGAGCGACGATGAGATTGAAGTACACTTCGCACTAGTACCGGCAGATCTCAATGCGGTTCAGTACGATCCTGAGCAGAATACTGTTTTGCGTGCCTTCATTGGAGAATCGCCGGATGGAGGTAGGAAGAAAGTCGGGAAGACCGATTTCTCAAGCACAGTAGATAAGTACGCGGATAAATGATGTATGATAATGGCGGACTTACTATGTTACTTACTTTCGGGACACGCGGGCGGGGGCGGCGCCTTCTGGGATACTCTTGGACTGAAGGCACATAACAAACAACACGGGAAAACTGGGACTTTGAGTATCAGACAGAGTAAGTACATAGTCTGCGTATCAGCGGAGGTCACGAAGTTTCGACGACCACACACCGAACAGCGCCCTCCGCGGAGGGTAATACAGCCACCTCTTAGAGACCTCAAAGTCACCCCCCTCGGCATCCGATATCGCTCCGCCTTCCGCCTCGCGAAGGTGTCCACAACCATATCTGCAACGTCCTCGCCCAAGCCCTGTTCAGCCCCACGAGATGGCGGATCGACTCGAGAGTCAGGTCGAGCGCCGTGACGTCGATATCCGATCAGGCCCGGCGATCCCAGACTGGTAGGTCGAACGGCATATCAAGGAAGAGTGTATGCGCAAGGAGCAAGGACAGGGACACCTTGACTTCGTAAGCTTCTTGTCGCCGATAGAGACTCGCGAAGAGTTGACGAGTTCCGCGCCAGATGCGGATGTCCGCGGCAGAAGGCGAGAGAGCAGTGTTTGTCGCTGAAGACATTTTTCTTCTTTTACGAGGTGAGCGCGATGTCTAGGAGAGTATCTGGGTGTAGCGGGGCCGTGCATAGAAACATGCAGAACGAGATGATGGCAGCGGCCTCGTCCTGCATGATGCGGTCGCGAAGAGCCTGCAGAGCGCCTGATCCGACAATACAAGCATGGGCAGGGCATCATACAGTATCGACGTCTTGAGGGGACGGCGTTCGATGACTTGCACGAAGACGCCCTGCGACAGTATCCTGCTATCGTCGTTCTCCGGGGTTCCTGCGACGTGGTGTGCGGACCGGCCAGCCATTGACCTGACAGGACTTCAGACGTGCGGAGCGTAAAGAGAGTGCTTGAGATCGCTGGGATCGGCTGAGATGGTCGATCATAGAATCAGAGCCACGCGAGGTCCTCGAGATTTAGCAAACCTGAAGACTTCTTGCCGTCTTGCTGTCCAATACCAACGCCATTGAGGACAGTCCTTGTCCGTAAAGCAACAGGGCATCCACGACGATCCAACTGACGTATGCATGCGAGACCTTACTGATTGTCGACGAGTCGAGAGGTACGGCCGGTACGAGCAATCCACGGAGCGGACCGCATCGCAGTACACGATGACATCGCCAGCGCGAGAAGTTGAAGCGCATTACATGTTAAGCTCCAGGAACAGCGAGATGGCGATCGAGAGGGCAAGAAGGTATGGCAGCGTTCGCTTCAGTGCGCTGTCGTCTATGTCGGGGAAGTGGGGAGATGACTGACAGGGAGGGGAAACGCCACGCGTTGGAGACGACGTTTGTCCAAAAGGCTGATGAGTGTTTGATGACGGCGTACCAGGCACAACAGACCATTCCATGTTCGATAATCCGCCAAGGAGTGTCCAAGGAGACTCGCGAGAGTACTACATTGACGAGGAGCTCCGTTGGGGTCGCTGATGGTGATCCAGACGAGGCTCCTTGCAGAGGTGCGGCCGCCATACTAGTTACACAGATAGACAGAGTGCGGGCAGCAGAAGACGTGTGGTTTATGGTGTTCTGAGCTCGCCGAGCACGGTAGCGGAATGGTTGGTATCCGTGGATGGTGGTAGGACGGTGCAAGCGCCCGCCTGTGTTCCTCCTCCACTTCCACGACTAGCTTGGCTTACAGCTGCTCGCTCTCGACGCCTTGCGCGACACGTCGCTGTATATCCATGGAAGCTGCTTCTAGCTGCCACCATTTGGGATCCGGAGATGCGCTACGTTTGCGCCACGTTTGCGACCCTCCCAGCACGCCTTCAGCGGCCCTGTCGTACACGACTCCACTCTCTACAGTTTTCCTCGACACTCGCTCAAGACGTTTCCACTCGAGTAGTCTGCTCCAATGATTCCAATGAGTACCGGGTACCGAGTGCTCGCTCCTGTACCTGCCTCCGGTCTTCGACCACAGACTCGCTTCCCGCCCCACAAGCAGACTCCCCTCCTCCTTTTCGTGGGTACTTCAACACTCTGCGAGAGTCTCTATGCTAACGATGATGTGCTGCAGCATCCTACAGATAATCGAGCTCTCCGGACAGCTCTCGCGCGTCCCTCTTGCACTCCTCTGCGGTCCTACCTACCCTGGCTCGTTCAGCTATGTGTCTGGATGCGGAAAGCGGAGTCGCCCATCGTCCGCCGTGGCACAGTGCTTCTTTCATGCGGAATGCCATCCGATCGGAAGGTATGTATCGGCCTGAACTTTTGCGCATAGAGAGCATGATCCCTGATACCAATATCATGTGCTGTTGAAGACCCTCGCCACACTTTGACCTTGCGAATATCTGCAACAAGGAGGGGATCCGTCGGTGCGCTCGATATGCGTCGTCGCACACAGGACAGAGCTCAGCGTCGCGCACGCTCGCATGGTCTACTCCCAAACGCAAAGAATCATGTATGGTGTGCGTCCCACTTCCCTTCGTTCCTTGAGCAAGTTTCGGCGAAAGTCCGTATCCATCTCTCCGCCTTCCCTGTTGTCAAGCGGTCCCCCTACTCGTCTGTGCTACCTCCGGGAGCCTACACGCATCATCCCCTCCTACCTGGACGACCGGCCCGTCGGGCATACTGCCCCCGCATAGAACCAGCCTGTATACGCCACCCTGGGGCTCTGACTCTCGGGCTTGCGTCAATCGCATACCTCGTGGAGTTCACGCAGGTCCTGCGCGTTACGCGAGTACGACGAATGAGGACGCTGTGCTTCGAGTTTAAGCACCTCATTGCGTATTATTTCCCCCGTAGCGCTGTCTTCGCGTCTCAATATACCGTCTTCCTCTATCGTTTCTGTGCGCACACTCGAACCGAGGATGCGATCTTGAGGAGGTTGTCATCGCGGTTTGGAAGGCTAGGGATAAGCATACGAGCACGCAGCAGCGGAGAATGCACTGAGCGGGGGGAGCTCTAGGATGACGGAGCTTCGAGTACCGCCTTCAACTGCAGCTGTCGTCCGTGGGATCTGCGAACTCCGTCATGCATCTCACGCGCGGTGCGCTCGAGGCAGTGGCACAGGAATCGCAACGTAAACGTGCACGTTGTGTCCAGAACGTCACTGAGTTCCAAACTGATCGTCGACCAGGCTGGGAAGGAGCCTACAAGAGTCGTTGGGCCTGGAGGCCGGGGACGAATAGCCTCAAATCGGCCACCTGCAACGCAACCTCGCACAGTCAATCGACCAAGAGTCCTACTTACGTCTGGTAGACAACACCATGAGTTCAGATGAGACCCACACGAGTTCCAAGAGTCTCAGCCAAGAAGAGCTCCACCGGGACGGCGAGAGAGCTGGTGTTGCCCAAGCTGTGAGTGTCTGCGCGTCCTTCTCTCAGTGAGCGTGACCTTTCTGACGATTCATGACCGCTCGCAGGCTGAGAAGAACGATGTGGACACTGAGCCCGACATTACGAGCTGGAGCTTTCCGGCTCCCGAGGTGAGCACGCATTTTGATCGCATGCTGCGCTCTTTAGTTTCCGCGGAGTTTTCGAAACAAGAGAGCGTCCTCCGAGACCCATAGCGCGCTCCTACGTCCTCGGGCAGTATCCCGTCCTCCTGGGCTGCGTGTGCCTACTCAACGTCGTGGAGGAATGGTGCCGACGGGGGTCGCACGATCGGCAGCCGTCGTCGCTGCGTTCTGTATTGGGCTTCAATCCCGAGAGGCGTCGGGAAGACATATTCGTCGCGATGGCACGCGCTCGTCGGAGTCGCACTCTATCATCTGCTAGAGCTGATTATCATATTCAGGCTATCCGAGAGGAGCTATTGAGGGAGTTCACCGACGAGCAGAAGGAGAAGGTGTGGACCGAATGCACAGAGGCAGTGAAGACGTCTTACGACCAGCTTCTGGGCCGGTGGAAGGAGGAGATGGATACGCTGCTTGTCTACGTACGTGAATGTACACCTACGGTATCGAGCGCCCCCACTTATCACTCCTCAGGCTGGTGTCTCTTCAGCTGTCCTGACCGCGTTCAACGTGGAGTCGTACCATTTGCTGCAACCGGACCCTGCCGACCCCACGCTCGCGGTACTGAAGCAGATCTCCGCGCAACTCAACGGCTACACCTTCGCTCCCCCATTCTTGAACGCGACCCATAACGCGAGGCCTGAAGACTTGACTCAAGCACCGTTCCAGGCCCCCGCATCCGCCGTCTGGCTGAACTCGTTGTGGTTCTCCAGTCTGGTGTTCAGCTTCGCCGCAGCGTTGCTGGCCCTCTTCGTCAAGCAGTGGTTATACGAAGGGATGGTTCCAGGAACGTCCCCTGAGAGCGCACGGCTGCGGCAGTACCGTTTCAACGGGCTGCTCAAGTGGCGCGTTGGGACGGTCGTCGTCGTTCTACCCATACTCCTACAGCTCGCTTCCGTCCTCTTCCTCGCGGGGTTACTGGTCCTCCTTTGGACGTTGCACACCATCGTCGCTGCCATCGCGTCGGTCTTGGTGGGTCTCGTCTTCACCTTCGTCATCGGCTTCACCCTCCTACCGGTTTTCAAGAGCGACTGCTCCTACCGGTCTCCTGCATCCTCCGCCATCTACGCCGTGCTCAGAGTCACCCACAACGAGGTCCTTCGGGTGATTCGTGGCCTATGTAAGGCGATATATCTGTGGTCGATGCATTGGGACTCAGAGGCGTTGCTCCATGTCTACCGTGCCCAGTTTGAGCGACTGGGTCTATTTGCATACAACGCCTATGGTAACATGCCAACATGGCGTGGCCGGGACCAGAACGAGATCTACCGGTATCATGGCGATCTCACTCGTGCCATTGTCACGACCGCTTATTCCACGACCGCGGATAAGAGGTTTCTGGCCTCTATGCCAGTGATCCTCTCCGACTTGCCTTCTGAACAAGTGCCCCAATGCTTCCGAGATATACTCGACTTCATGGAGGCGGAATGGGGACACTGGCATCTTCCGGATCGCCTACTGCTGGAAGACGGAATCACCCTGCCCTTATGTGCAACGTATGGCATCCGGCATATGCTTGCACGGTCCGACAGGGGTGCCGAGTGGTGGCTCAACGATACAAAAATCATCTTCCGTCATTACTTCATCGGCAAGGAGTCAACCGCGAAGTTGGCGGAGCTCGCCTGCAAGACCCTCTGTCACTACGCTGTACAGGACCGTGCATCCCGCCTTGCGTCCGGCCTTGCATACAAGACTGTCAAGTTGTTGTACGACAAGCAAGGAAATCGTCACACGTATGATACCCTAGCTCACGGTGCGCATTCATGAGACACGTTAGCGGAAACAGCTGCTGATATGCATTCGGANTCATGAGACACGTTAGCGGAAACAGCTGCTGATATGCATTCGGATTACCAGCCAAAGCTTTTTATGAGGTGGAGATGGCCGCGTGGGATCCGTCTGAGGGGTTTCCACGGTACAGAGATACGACCCAGGTGGTATACGTGCTTTTGCACATCCTTCGTGCGACGATATCCGGCCAATCTCAGCTCACCCCGTCGCAGACTGAGTCAATGCTTGCCTGGGGTCGACAAGAGATCGTCCGTCTACGTGAATGGTTGCGTGGTCTGGAGTGGACTGGGCTGCACAAGGGTTGTCTCGTGATGTCTGGAAATGCTGCGGAGTCCTTCGCGTTCCCCCATATTGCATCACACTATCTCGTCAAGATGATCATCAACCCACTTATCACGTTGTGCTCGATGCCGGGCGGTCGTGCGCTCGTATCCGGAGAGCTCGTCGTGGCTATCGAGCACACATGGTCCGCCGCACGTCTCGCATATTCGGACGCGGTGGATGTGAATATAGGGTTTGTGTGGGCCTCAGGGCTAGACCAGATTGATGCCCGTCTAGTGGAACTACGTGCAGTTTGTCAGCTACCTCCACAATAGCACTCGAGCTTTGACCCTGATTCGGAGAGTCATGCGGTCATATCGTACGCCTGTCCTCATTGCCCTCGAGCATATATAGAGCGGTCGTCTTGCCATACGATCGCGCGCGTGTGTAGGCTACCTGAATATATTTTTGCTACTTGACTCAGCTATGTTATGTAAGTCTTGGGACGGGAGAGGATTCAGGCCGGCCTTCGACGACGGAGCAGGTCGCTCGACGGTCCCACCGTTCCTGCCATTATTGGGAAAAAACCAATGCGTCCCTTGCCACATCGTCCGCGTTCTAGGCGATCACATAGAACGCCAGCTTCTGAACAGGCAAGCATATTGCCGATAGATCTACGCGCAAGTACGAGTACAAGCTCTGGTCAGTAGTGATTCATGGTGTCCGACTCTCCAGAAGACTCACGCGACCTTTGCCAGGAGGGAGGCGTCGACCCAACGTATAGCTGGCGTCATACAACCAAGAACAACCTCGTCCGGTTCGCTACCCTACGCGGCGAATCTGCGCGGAAGGAAACAAGTGGAAAGTGTGCGGAGCTGCTGCAGCACTGCGGACCCGTGGCTGCGAACAGTGAGAGTGATGAACATGTGAGCAGGCTGATACAGACAGAGCTCTGAAGCGACACGGACGTACTGAATTGCAGCAGGCGTGGACGAGAAGGTGTGCGGACTATTGGCTGTCGACTAGCCCTCGAGGTCATATAGTACAGCTCTCCTTATGCCCTGCAGCCCGTTCGAGTTCAGATGCGAAACCTGGAGGCAGAATAGATAGCTCAGGTATGACATGCTTGCAGGAATACTGGCCACTCACCTGGATGCTATGAAATCGTGGCGTGGCTTCGCCATCAGCACCCAAGCTGTACCCACTGGAGCTGCCAGCCGGTAAGATTTGTCATAACCTGCATAGGTGAGTACAGAAGTGTCCTCGGAGCTATTGAGCCTACTCACTAAAGTATTGACGTATCAACGTCGGAAGACCGAAGTGAGCTATATGCTGCTCAAGCCTGACATGAGCATGGCCAAGGGCCATGGGCTAAAAAAGATCCTGGTCTGTGCTAGAAGTCAGTACTAGTCAGTCGTGGCGCATTGATGCAAACTCGACGGAGCCGACGTACCCACGAAAGGATACTCGCGAAGATACGTGTTGAAGAGCTCCGTTGGGAGGTGGTGGTAAGGACGAGGAACTTCTGCAAGCGCCACGCTGTGGCGGACTTGCGCGCGCCCGCTGAACTTGCTCCTCTGCTTCCACGACCACTTTGGCTGGTAGCTGCTCACTCTCGACGCCGTTCGCCACCTCTTGCTGTCCTTATACGCTATGAGCTAGTTCTGACACCGCTCTGGAGGAGACTCAGCGCTCCAATCTCTCTCAGTTAACACTCGACTCTCTTCGGCTTCGCTCGACACTTGCTCACAACGAGGCTCACTGTCCGCCTCACAAGCAGGCACCGCTCTTCCTCCTTCTCGTAGGGTGAGAAAACGTGCGGCCCGCTGCGAGAGCCTCGTGTGCTGATGATGTTGATGCTGCAGCATCGTAACACTTGAAGCTTGACGGACGACTCTCGCTCGTCCTACTCGCACTCGGCAGCCTTATCTACCCAGGCTCGTTCAGACATGACGTCTCAGCGGATGCGCAAAGCGAAGGCGCACAACTCTCGTCATGCGATGTGGAGGCTGCTTCGTGCACGCGGAATGACATAGGATCGGAAGGTATGTGTCAGTACGTCGTGTCCTCCAGACGCATCAAGAACACAATCCCTGATACCCTCAATTATCGTGCTGCCTCCATAGAAACTCTCACCACACTTCGACCTTTTGAGTCGGTCTTGGCGACGCCATAGATCGTGCGGCCTATCCTCTTCATGGTGGTCTCACCTCTGTCTACTTCGGCTCCGACCACACGTATCTCCACCGATGCGTACCAGAGCAATCACTCCTGCACATGAGGGACTTGTCGGTGTGCTCAAGCATGCGCCGTGTCACGCAGGACAGAGCTCAGCGTCCCGCACGCTCGCCTGGCCTCCTCCCGATTGCAAAGGCCCTCAATGGTGCGCGTCCCGTCTCCTTCATCCCTGGCACAAGGTGCGGTGAAAGTGCGCTTTCTTCTGGTCAAGCGGATCCCAGCCCCGGTCGTACCACCTTCGAGAGCCGCGTTCATCATCTCCTCCTGCCTGGACGGGCGCCAGGCGTGCTGCGGCCGCACAGAACAAGCCTGTACGCGCCTCTCTTGAGGTACCATCTTGTGCTTGCGTCAATCGCAGAGCTCGCGCAGGTTCTCTGCATTATGCGAGTACGACGGAGGACGCCGGTGGTTCGAGACCAGTCGCGCCCCTTGGCGCACATCCCACACTCTGCTACGCGCCCTTATCCTCGCCGTCGCCGTCGCCCTCGCCCTCGCCTCCACCGTATCAAATAACAGCGTCGCTCAAGTGGAGGACGGTCGGCGCCGACCTGGGTACGAGCGGAGGCCGGCGCGATTGTTGCCCCGATACTGTGTCGCTC
>WJSG01019855.1:0-11519 GCA_016618145.1 Sanghuangporus lonicericola
GACAATTGGATAAAGGTCGCAGCTGGACTCTCCTGTGTCCCGTGAACGTGTGAGGCCAAGTAGCGCGATGGTTGCGTGGTAGAGGGTTCTGTGCCAAGGTGAGTTACGCAGCAAGCATGAGATGTAAGAAGGCTGAAACGCACTTATGACATGGGGTGAGACACGACCCATTTCTGCCAAGTGCGACGTCGGGGCGGCACTGTCCAATTCACAGCCATCGCATACTGGGAAACAAAGAGCGCGACGCATGAGACATAGTCGGAGAGCGCGTCGGATGAGAGAGTCGAGTCGAGTCTGCACGTCGAGGGCCAGCGCGGGACATTGCTTGGACGAGGTGCCTGCGGGAGTCGCCTGTGTCTGCAGTGAGCACAACGGTCTACTGCATCAGCCTCACCGGCATAAAACATATCTCGCATGCTTACCTGCGTGTTCGCTGCCATTCTGCGTCGGCGTCGTCGTCGTTGGGCAAAGCGAAGACGGAGGACTCCAGTTAACGGAGACGCCGCCACGTGGGGACACCGTCGTCGCCGCCGTCGGGCTCGCGGTTGGTCTCACTCACCCACTCACCGACCACGCTATTCTTCTCACCCGCTCTGCTGCCATCATGCACAGTGCTGTCCCACCCTGTCTTACTCTGCGGTCGCACGCAGCGTGCACACTCTCCTGAGCCCTCTGAAGCTGCTTGCCCCGTCGCGCTCGATCTCAGCACCCACTGTGCGTACTTGCATCCGTCACTCACCCGGTCGCGTGCTGACTTGCTGTAGTGCTCGATTCCTACAGATAACTAGCCGGCATCCTCAAGCTTGCATGTACTCGCCCACACGTCTCCTCGAGGGCTAACCGGGATCCCTCCACTCCACCGTCACGATCATTCTCAGCACCAAAACGTCAAGGTTGCGATGTGAGTCTCCGTTTCTGCTCGCGTCCGCATATGCACTGATTGTGCGGACCCTGGCTGGATAGTGACAGTCGCTGACCTCCACCCACGCAGTGATCCACCAGGACCGCAACATGGAACACTGCTCACTTGGCCGTCGTCAAACTCCAGGGTCTGTACCCGTCACGCGCAGCCATCGCTCGGTCATGGCGGCACGGTCAGCCGGGGGTCATCTAGGTGCCTCTCTCCCTGCGTCTTCCATTATCGTCGAGAGTGGAACTGCTGCCGGAGGATTACGACTAAGGTAAGAAGGCACCTCAAGGGAGAGGTTCAGGCGGCGGCGGGTCGGCGGCGGAGCGCAGGGGCACCTTGTACGTAAGTGCCAGCAGCAACAGAGGAGAATAGACAACGTGGCCACTCCACGAAGGGCGTAGGGTCCAGATGGAGCGCAGTGTCGACCAGGAGCCGCCTCAACACCAGCACAGGACGTCGAGGACGTTAACATGAGGGCGCAGCAGAACGGAAGAAAGGGCGGAGTGATGGACCTCGGAGCCCCCATTGCGGAGCCCGGGCGCGCGTCAACCGCGGCGGAAATGTCGGCCTGTCAGATGGGGACATTATCTCGCTCAGTCCAAATTGGAGAACTGATACGGGAGGAGGTGAGGGCCGAGGATCACGATTGGCGGGTGAGAGACACAAAGCACGAGAGCGAGGCTTGTCATCGCCATCGTCGGTGAGAGCACATGTGGCCGTCAAGCGAGCCAACCCGAGGCGACTTCGGCCCTTGCTCAGCTACGCAGTGACGGACGTGACGGCAACGACCATCCTCGGGGAATCTGAGGGCGGATTTCAGGAAAATTGCACATGAACATACTTGTGATGTACTCACTTGTACAGCGGTCTCGATCGAAATGACTTCCGCAAATCCATCCCCCGACTGATCGTGAATGCCCGTACCGATCTATTCTGACTGAGACCCACCAACGTAGCGGCCGCGGCCGTCCTCGTCGTACGGATCACAAAGGCACACGCTCAGAGTCTAGACCGCGGAACGGGCTCGTCCTCATCTCCCAGGCCATCATCACGCTTGAGTCCTACGAGCTCGTGCTGCATCCGCTGAGCGTAGAAAGGAAGTCGAGTCGTCAGCATCTTTGCATCCACGTCTGCAGCGATGGCTTCCAGGACAGGAGTCGCGCTTGAAGGTGAGCGATCACGCGTCCTCCGTCCGACTCCGCGTGCAGCGCAGCCTTGTCTTCGACTCGTGTCTCCGGGCCTTCGTACCCCGTGCCTCGGCCGACACACATCCCGCCCCAGTAGTGAGCTCCATCCTAGAGACACCCTGAAGGACAAGCACGTCGAGGCACGCCTGACTCGCTTTCTCTCCATGGTCCGGGTCCTAGGCTCGCGGTTATGCATGCGATCAGCGAAGGCGGAACGCGCGTTGCGATGGACTAGAGGCAGAACTCGAAGAAGACGAGCGCAACATGTCGAAGGCTTGCGCGAGCACGGACGTTTGTCGGACGTCCGGGTCGACGCTCCTGCTGAAGCCGCGCTGCACAAGAACGTGATAGTCGCAGCAGCATTGCGGGAGTATCGTGTTCTCTGTCTCCTCGAGGTCCGCCCTCGTCTCCACTCGCATGCCTCCGTGGCTCTCCTAATAGAAGCGAGGGCAGGCCGGTCAGGCTACAACACCAGTAAAAACAGTGTCAGAAACGAACGGGACACGACGAATGAATGACGTGTGACTCACCTTCACGTACTGCTCAGACTGGTCATCGAGTCCTCCTCGTGCCAGTACCGCTGCAAGATGGCCGACTTGCGAGGGGAAGTCAGCCTCGGAGAACATGCGATGGTGCCAGCGGAAGTGGCGTTGTCGCTAGTCGCGAGGGGAAGTGACCGACACCTCGAGAGCGAGCTACAACGGTACGCGGCTCTACGCATCTTGACGGCGGGCTGGGAGGCCTCGCAGAGGTGTGCGGTAGGTTAGTCGGGACGTTGGACGACAAGCATGAAGGTCCGTGTCCGATGCGATAAGGGCCGTATGCGATGCCAGAGACAGGGCCAGATCGAGCACAGCGAAAGGGCCGGGTTCGAAGACGAGGAGTGGTAGGGCGATGATTCAGAAGACGTGGGGAATGAGAGTGAGCTTGGCGTTGGGGGAGCGATGAGTATAGAGAACGAATGGTAGATAGACTTCGTACTGACAGAGAAACAATGATGATTCGGAGAGTTGAGTTGCGAGCGACGACTCGCCTTCGTATATGCATCCGGGTTCGCGTCGGTATGTCCACGTTGCATAGTGCCGTGACCTAGAGCACGTAGATCTTGGAGCAATTCTGTGACGATCAGTACGGAGACACAGCACCGTCTGCACGACATGGACTAATACTGACCTGAGAATTTGAGCGAAGACGAGCTTGCTTCAAACACTAAACCCTGATCAGCTCCTGCAGTTCCTCTCCGCATGCCAGGCTGCAGTCTTGATGTCCGCAGCGATCGATGTCGCCAGCGCAGTAGATCTGGAGAGCTTGCCCGAAGGACTTCACAACATATCGCGTTACGAGAGGTCTGCGCGTGTATCGGCCACGCGAAATCATCAACAGCGACGCGTACGCGGGCATCTACGGGAGTGGTCTAGAATCCGGGTGGGTCTTTTGCTGAGCAGGAGGTCGGAGGAGAGACCGCGTTTGCATGGTCAGGAGAATCAGTCGTCCGGACGGGCCAGCAGGCACGGGTAAAGTGCCTAACGATCACTTGACAGAGGGCGGAGGGGCGTTCTCGGAGTCCGGTGGGACCAGGAGTAAGTACAGCCGTATGCCGAGGAGCTGGAGACGGATTCTCGTGTTGCGGAAGGCGAGCGGGTGTCTTGTGCATGGCCTCGTCGACCGCAGCGGGCACGTCTCCCTCGTACCATAGTTAGACGTGGCAGGTGAGGCCAGGCAGAGAGTAGGAAGGCGGAGAGGACGTCGAGGCGGAGAGGACGAGCTCAAGAGGCCCGTCGCAGACAGATGACATCATGGAAGCACACGTGGCGGCCACGCGAGGCATGTCGTCCTACATACCGCCATTACTCTGTCCGCAACAACAGCTGCCACAGAATGCACAAACGAAACGTTCAAGGCCTCGGAATCCAGCCCTAGTGCGCTATGGAAGTCGTACCGACCTTGACCCCGCCAGCCTGCACGGACAGGGCCGGGACAGCTCCAGGACAGCGTGGATCGTGTAGCATTGGGACCTGCCCTGTGCGCTCTGATTCTCTCCCTGCTCTCATGCATTCTCACAGTATTTCCTTTGACCCGTTTACCAGCACGACGGACGTCTTCGTGCCGATGTTCCTCCTACCCTCGCCTGGGCGTTGACCTCACACGGCGTGCAACCCGTATCGTCCGCCTCTTCTGCACATGCATCTCTAGCGGCGACTCTTATGGCTGCGGCTGGGTGGTGTCTGTTGGATGGTGACGATACCGTAAGTCTTACATTATGTCTGGGTCCGAAGGTCTGCATCACACACTATGTTCCTACTCATCGTACCTTTTTTGCCAGTCCAGTCCGCCTACCTTCCTCCACCTCTCCCTCACGCTCCGCAGACTGCAAGACTCCTACACTGCTACTGCATGAACGCCGTGGTCCAAACGAATCGGTCGTCTCTTCAGGTGAGAAGTCAGATCTCATCACATTACGCGCGCACGCTAACTCGTCCACCTAGATTCTGGACTAGATGTGCGCCTCCAAGCCGCAAACGTCGCGGTATCGCTCCTCGATGTCGACGTTGCCCCTCACGCTCTTCTCACCTGGCGGTCAACAGCATCATACCGCTCACGGTATCGATCGCGCACCTGGGACCGTCCCGGACACGCACAGGGCCTCGGACAGTTTATACGGAAAGTAGGCACGGTCGGATGGAAAACAATCAAGTCGCCACAATCGCCCATCTATCAACTCGAACGCACATCCTTTGGGGGACGATAGGGCGCTGAGTACTGGAGTTCTTTTACGCGGAGCTGCGAGGCGGTATATCGTGCCAGGTACGTCTTGTGGTGACGGTGGTGGTGCTCATGCCGATTCCACTATATCAGTCGTCCTTCCAGCTCGTGCGCAACTTCTGCCAGAGTGCAGCGCCGTTATGGGGTTGGCTGGGCGACTTACCTTGTGTATGCCTCAGGTCACGGTCAGTACCAACGCTCCTTTCGTCGATTATCGGGACCAAGTCTGCTCCCTCCCCGAGCCTCGGAACATGTCGTGCGCTCTAATCTTCGATCGGAGCTCGGCTGAGGCACGTCCGCATGGCGTTCTATGTCGGTTGGTCATGGTCTACCTCGCCACACCACAAGGTGTTTGTCCCGATGCAGGGTCGTTTCTGCATCACGGAGGAGGCATCGGGGCGCAGGCCCGCCAGAGTATCGGAGAGCCAAGCTGTCGAGGTACGTATCATTCGCATTCCACCGCCAATCTGCGCACTTATAGCAAGTTGTCTGGCTCACGGCTCAGACAATGACAATGACAATGACAAACGCGTTGAGGACGAGGACACGCATGCGGATCGCGCGGACTCTCGTGTCTGCAGATTGTCTACCTTCTCTGGCCCAGGACAATGACAAACGCGCTGCGGACGAGGACACGCATGCGGATCGCGCGGACTCTCGTGTCTGCAGATTGTCTACCTTCTCTGGCCCAGGCATGGATGTCGAAGTCGATACACGTCCATACCACACCGATCCGACCACCGGGAGCTCCACAAGTACTGGACAGCTGGCTCGGGGACACGATAGTATACTACATAAGTATATTCGGGTCACTGGACACGGTACGTATGTAGTACGGCCCGGAGGGGACCAGCAGTATGGGGACTAGGTACCCAATAATACCATGTTCAGTTGAAGTTGTCTCGGCCTGCGAGTGGAATTGGGGTGGTGGGACTGCGTACAAAGATGGGTAACGGCAAGCGAGCAGAAAGCCGGAGTCGATGACAGGTGTAAAACGCGAACAGTAGGAGGATACGCGGATGCGGGAATACGAGATGTACACCAAAGTGTGTTCGCGACGAGTCCTTGTACGCTGGAGGGGAGTCCGAAGCGAAACGCCAGCCATATGATTCGGAAGTAGCCACAAGGCGGCGACTCAGAAGTTCGTAGGGGCACCGTGAGGACAAGATGCGAAAGGTTAAGGTACGCCTGAGACACCTGAGGACGGCGGAGGTATGGCGGTGGCGGAAGAGGATCTGTTCGCGGCCGTGAGAGCTGTATGGGACAGGACACCCTCGTCGCCTTGGGCAGCACCCGGGACGCTGAGCGCAGATACGTCCACGGTCGCGGTGCAAACAGAGGGTGGCAAAACGGCAGAGGCAGAGGATCCGTTCGCATCCAGCTCCGTCTGGGTGTGTGCGTCTGCCGCCCCTCAGGCACTGCCCACAGATTTGTCAGGAGTCATGGCGGTCAAGATTTCAGCGGTGGACGGTTCAGAGATAGATGGTGTGGAGGATCCGTTACCCGGAAACTTCTCTGTCTGGACGTACGCATCCCTGTCCTTGGGTATATGCTGAGGTGCAGCGGCGCTGACAGAGACGTTGCACACTGCAGCCGGAGCGGCGATGGTAAGCGAGTTCGGAGTCGCCCCAGATGTAGACGCAACACCGGCAGCGGTGTTCTGAATAACGGAAGTCAGTAGACGTGTGCAAATACTTAGGTTCGACGCATGCGCACCTTCCCGGAGTCGTCGAGCTCGCGCCTGAGCTTCTGAACCCACTCCTCATTCAAGCCATTGTACCCCTGCAACCATGCACGCTCTTCATGCGGAGTACTGGAGTACGCGTCCCAATAGCGAATTACAGCTTGTCGCAGCTTTGCGGACATGAGACCTGCCTGCTCTCCATGGTTGCGGAGCACATCAAAGGTATTGTGTAGCATGGACCAGCAGGGTTCTCGCGCGCTTGAAGTGGATAGGAACTTTGAGAAAGACTCCAGCGCACGGACAGCCTGGGACTGTATAGCCTCCACGTCATCGCACTTGGAGTCCGACCCGGTTCTTGAAGGGACCGTAGGGACGCAATAAATGATACACTGAAGGGCCTTCTGGGCTCGCCCGACACTTATCATGTCCTCGATAGTGGTCCACTCTAGCTCCTTGAGTGCGTCGTCGATGTAGGCGGAGACAACTAGAGTGAGTATATGTTAGCTTGAAGGCGGACAACAAAGCGACATATCAGTGAACCGACCATACTGGCGAACATCGTTTCCTAGGTTCATGTCTTGAGTCCTTGCCATCACGTACGGCAAATGGTGGGTGCGTATAGATTCTGATATATAACGAGAGACCGGAGGTAGCTTGCTATTGTCGTGGTGTGATATGATATGTACGAAGTCCGCACAGAGCAAACGTGTCCTTGGGGCGTCTGACTGAATATGTCCATTGAACGGATCAATATATTCGTACGCGGTCTTGAGCGCGGCAGCTAAGAGCGATAGTGACCACTTGTCGTCTCCAGAGCCTTCCATGAGGGAGATGATGATGCCGCTCCACATGCTTGGGTGAGCCGACCACACTGTATCCCAATTCGCCTCGAAAGTTCCCCAGTGCGCAATATTTGCCGACCAGATTGCCTGGAAACATTTTCTAGTAACACCGAGGCTGAGCTCCGTGGTGCAGATGGTGACATGACCTAGGTAGTCGATATCCATAGAGGTGGTGTATGCGGTCGTCACCATATCTCCATCTAGTTCCGCCCTGAATCGCGAGAGAATGGCACTTTCCATTCCGCGCCAATTCAATGTAGTGGAGCGATCCTCCTGGTGTAAGTGCCTCCACATGCTATACATTCGCGGATGCCCACGCTGAAAGTCCGCTATTTGCCACACGTATATGTGATAGTGATTGAGAATCCACGAGGATAGCTGGCGTCGGAAGAGATATGTAATTTGTTTCAAGGGTCGAGTGAGCTCGAAGAGTGCCCGCGAGGGCGGCGAGAGGTAGGCGCAATGGGTAGTGATCGAGGGGGCAATGATGGTGAAAAGAGAGAAGGAGATGAGGAGCCCGATGAAGATGGTCGCGACAGTCGCCACCGTCCAATTGAGCTGCCACAGGAGCACGAGCAGTCCGGCAAAAAACAAGGCCAACGCAATCTGGAGGAGAATTGACAGAATACCGACAATTTCCTTCACGTGCCATCGTCTCAGACTGTTAAGACGAAGCTGGCGGAGGCGGGCCACCTGACGCGACGTCCCCGAGAGCGCGGAATTGTACTAGTTCAGCCACTGCTTGACCATGATGCCGACAGACGCAGCGGAGAGACTGAAGATTAGGCTTGAGAACCAGAGCGCATTAAGCCATACAGCCCATTGCGATGCGGGGGTAGGAGTGGAATCCTGATGGACGAAAGCTGGCTGGGTGGAGTTTACCATTGCAGGGTTGACAGAGAAGCTGCTCAGCTGCGCCGAAATCCTCTCGAGAGCAACGACGACGGGATCGGTCACAGACGAGGGTGTGAGGAGTGGGTACGACTGGACGTTGAAGGCAGTCAGAATCGCAGAAAACAAACCAGCCTGTACATCAACAGCAGATTTCAATAAAGCAGGCAGGCTCGTCAAGGGTCAAACATACATAGACCAGCAGGGTATCGATCTCTTTGTTCCAGCGGTCGATGATCTCGTCGCTGTAAGCTTTGACTATATTCGCAGTCTCCTTCCAGGCCTCCGCGCGCTGCTTCTCGGTGAAGAACGTCTTCCTGGTGTCCCAGTATTCCTCCTATACACCGGTTGAGCTTTGTTCAGTGCCGACTCGACATACGATCTTAACCCATTGAATTAGCACTCACCTCGAGAGTCTCGGCCGTTGCCCGCTTAGGCCGTTCGTGCTTTGTCTCCTGCTGCTTCTGTGCATCCGAAGAAGTCGTGAGTTCTACATTCTGCACCAGAAGAACCAGAGGCTGACCCGTGCTTGAGCCTCCGGTTCAGCACTCCCGGCGGAACCGCCGCCTGACCTGTCGGGTTGGCGGACCTCCCCTGTGGCCGCTGTTGTGGGAGAGGGATGGGCGGGATCGCCTGCCGTTCCAGACGGCATCTCCAAGTTCTCTGTCGTACACACGGTGCTGAGATGGGTCTCGGAAAGGAGGGTCCTGGATGGGACGGGTGAGGAGACGACTCCATATGCCACATGTACGAGCGTCTTACTTGTGAGAAGATCTGGACCGCAAGCTGTACACGCCGCCGTAGTGCTCGAGCAGCCAGACGCAAGCTATAAGAGGTTGTAGGATATGCGTCTACTCAGCTCACGCACCTCACCGTTAAGTCCCCGTGCAAGCTCAAGTATCATGCTCACGCAGCCAAGTCCAACGAAGAATTTAGAGCACCGCGCCGAGATTTGAGGACTTCACTTCGGAGTATGTGTGTCGTGGCGTCGTCGTCCACGTAAGCAAAGGGCTGCCGTACTGGGCGTTCTGGAGACCCACACCATCTCATGCACGATATATATATCAGCATCGCAATGATGGCATGGATGACACTATACGATGGGATACATGGGAACACGTTTCGGCTTCAGGGTCAGTACCGCCCGTTACGTGGACGTCGGCGCCGTGCGGAGAGGTCTCGGGGGTGCCAATCACGGAGTCGTCCACTGCAGAGGCCGCGATGGCCGCTCGAACAGTCCTCGATCCTCATAGAACACGAATAAGTGGGACAACCACCTCGATGCTTGCAACGCTGTCAAGGGCCCGGTGGTTCGTCGCCCAGATTCATGACGACGACGAAGACCGCGGGACACGCTGTCACCAGAACCAAGGAGATCGCGCCATAGTCTTCGCGACGAGTGTCCTTCTCGGACATGAGATCTTGACCGTTTCGTGGTCGTCGGGGTTGCTCCAGATCGTCTGAGCAAGATCCGGGTCGGCTAGTCACTGTCGAGGATAACAGAGCGCCGACATGCCTTGGGACCATGTCTGCGGGGACGGCGTCCAGTATGAGTCTGAGCTCGACCATACCACTCAATTGTTCTGCTGAAGGTCCGGGCGTGCCATGAGGGTCACGGTAAGGCAGGAATGCATGAACAACCAGGAAGGCCAGGCACGCGCTCCCGCCAGTCTGCCGGAAGAGTCTTCTCAATATCCGCAGCGGCGACAGAAGCGGCGGAGCCAAAGATGAGGGTCTTCGTCGACCGCGAGCCGGAGGAGCGTCGAGACCCGATCCTTCGCTGGCGCCCTCGATGCGTAGGTGCGTTCGTAATAGCGGGCACCGACCGGCTCAAAGGATGGAGGTCCGAGAAGCTACTGTACCAGAGCCATCGCGAGGAAGCTCGACCGGTCGCTGAATTCGAGCTCGCGCTTTCAACGCCGAAGACAGGACATGTGGCGTTTTGTGGAGGTCGTACGAGCAGCGGCCATCCAGTCGCGACAGAAACCAGCTGTGGAACTTGGATAAGATGATACGGCGGTGGAGGTATGGGGAAGAAGTGAGCAGATGCAGACATGAGCCCGCGGGACAGCCTCCAGGTCGACGACAGCTCCATGTAGGCAGACGCGATGAAACACGATCACGGGGGACCCTCGAGTATCGGCGACAATGTTCGTGTGTTTCATGCTCCTCGTTTGGTCTCCTCCCAGCAGTTTGTACACCTCCGGATCCTGATCGATCGATGGTGGACTGCTCAGAAGAGAACACAAACGCGATAGGTGTCAGGAAAATCGAGAAAGAACCAGGGGCATACGACTGACCTTGCCGCTTTCCTCGGCCCAAGGGTCCCTTCGGCACAAGCTTGGACACCTCTCCTCGAGCAGGCGCCGCGGTAAGACGGGTTGGGTGGTGCCAAGGAGGAACGCAGCTACGGACGTGGAGGGCGGGGAAGATGAGGACGAGAGCCACCGACAGCCATACGCGAGTGTTGCCACATCCCTCGACGGGGATTGTTGAAGGCCGGTAGGGGAGGCATGGACGACACGCGATGTGCGGGTGAACGATACGAGGGAGGTGAAAACAAGAAACTCGAGGGCGATGGACGTAGAGCAGGCATAGGGGATAAAACCGGGGCTTTGCAGATGATGACTCGCCTAATCCCACACTAGGCACGCAAGCTGTTGGCCCATCCACGCTGCGCAAAGACGCATGACGAGCGGTCTTAAGCCTTAGCCAGGTTGGCTGGGTCTTGTTCGCATGACGATAGCTCGCTAATTTGCCTCCGAAGACCCGATTGTCCTCGACCTCCTGGGCAGAGACACTGTCGGCAATGATGCAGAAGAGCTGCGGTCGATCCACCACAACAAGTAATGCACAAGTACTGACCTTGGGCTGGAGATGAACCCGTCGCTAATCAATGCGACGCCGACTTAACTGCGCTGGCTGCGACAGAATTGGTCTGAATACCTCCATCTACTTGCAATTCCGCAGTCTCCAACGAGCCGACGTCCTTGTTCGTAGTCTGGCAATCCGTGCAGGTTCACATGCTGAGCAGGAATTTGGAGGAGAGTGTACGAGGAACAGCCGTTTGGACGAGCCTGCAGAAGCCTGACGACCGATTGAGGGAGGCTGATGCATGGGGGAGGGCAAGTGTAATGCACGGGTATCAACCTCAGAGGACTTGACGTTAATCTCCCACCCGGTTTTCCTGGCCTTTCAAACTCCGCTCAGGTCCATCATCCGGGGCTCACAGCCACTTCGTC
>WJSG01019865.1:0-22529 GCA_016618145.1 Sanghuangporus lonicericola
GAGCATTGCAGCCGTTTCTGTGTATTGGTCAGTTCTCCTGCCAATCAGAGGACAGAGAAACAACACGCCATTTACTATGCGCGGCTACTGCGGCGGAGCGCACTCGGAGGCGCAGTGGCGAGCAGCTTCAGTAGGCTGGATGCATCTCCAGCGGCACCCTACCGCCCCTCGGATGCATTGCCATTTATGGTAACGTAGTGCATCCAAGTTCAATTCAGTATTTACAAGGTTGCGACATGGGCAAGTAAGTAAGGTAAACAGTGAGCGATTCCCACCACGCAAACGCGAACCGTACATAGCATGTGAGAAGTCCCGAAGTCAGCGAGAAGTGCGCGGGAACAAGGAAGCAAAGCAACACATGTACAACATCCGCGCGACCGGGAAGATAAAGACAATAACAAACACTGAATCAGCATCCTGATCGCCCTTCTAATGTGAGGAACTTACCGCCACAGATTCGGAAGGATGCATCCTCGATCTACCGATGCGCCGTTTGCGTCCCAATTCTCGAGGGCGCGTCCAGTGGCGTACGGATGCATCTGGGCAGGGGAAGTTTGCACTGTTAGGTGCAGCAAATTATGACGTACCGCGCGCCCGAGTGGAGGGATGCACCCCACAAACATTCATGCATCCAACTGTCCATAATCACAAGTTATCAATCCGAGGTCGTTCATATGATCACGAGGCGACATACCGAGCCGTAGTCGACGCCTCGACCCGCAGTCGTCGTCGTTCTGTGCGTGAAAAGAGGTGGGTCCTTCAATGAGATGACGGTCAGCAGCTGCGGGTGTAAGGTGTCAGCGTGAGATCGCGGCTGCAGATGTTCAATAGTACGCACTTCAGGCAAGTGCGCTCCAGCACGCTTATGCGTGGGAAGGTTGCGGAACGATAATGTATACTGTCGAAACTAAGGCACATGGCGCTCCGTATCGTAGATCTCGAACAATGGAAGAAGCATGAAGTTAACCACAAAGAACGCTGGCCCAGCCAGCAGAGAATGAACAGAACCGATCAAGCAGAGCTTGCCCGTTGAAGACGTGTATGAAGAGGGCGGCCATGCAGATCACATATGTAGAGCGCGCGGGGGACCAAAACATGAACACGAGACATAAAAGCGGAAGGGGTGTCAACGACATGTAAAAATCCTGGGGTGCCAGAGCAACTACGTCCGCACTAGAGAGCGCGCTCCTTCCCCTTGCGGCTTGGCTGCTGCAGGGTCTGCGGCACACGTTCTTCCTCCGAGGCACGGACGTTCGATGAGGACGGCGCAACGGACAAGACGAGGGAGCGTCCAGCAGTGGAGGTTGACGCGATTGGATGCGCCACGCGCCGTTCGTCCGAGGGGAGGATACTCGTTGAGGCTGCCGCATCGGGCAAGGCGAGTGCACGCCCAACCGTGGAAGATGTCGCGACTGCAGAGGGAGGCCGAGCCGGCGACGAGAACGAACTGGGCGGGGACATCTCTTCCTCGGCGTGAGCTATGGCGGCAGCAAAGTCGTTGCAGCGTACAACGTGAGGCAGGCGAAGCAGGATCGTATGGCGGCCGCGCTCTGAGACGAACAGGGGATTCTCTACGTGGTGGTCGCGCCATGCCGTAGAAACTGGGTCCCACACGAGCACTCGGCGCGCCTTGAGATTCTCCAGGATTCGTGCGAGTTGAACGCGAGACGACAGCATTAGGGCGTCGGCAGCGTTGTCCATGGACAAAAGAATCTTCTGCGGGCGGCCCATGATCTGCGGGAGACCGAGGTCAGTTACTAGTCCACAGATGCGATCCAGTCCGTGGAGCACGCTCACCATAGTCCAAAGGAAAATCGTGCAGATCCACGGTTCCTTCCCATCATCATATGCATTCGTGGCAACTCCGCTCCCGATGCGAGCGTCGACAATGACTTCCGGTCCCGCTGTTGCTATCATCGCCTCGATGTCGTCGTCGCCCTCGGTGTCCGTAGATTCGCCCGAGTCCGAGTCCGATTCACTGACGTCGCCTTCGCACTCGTCCATGTCCATTTCAACCGCCTCCACAGCGCCCACAGCGGGCACACCCGAAGCGCGGGTGCCGTCCTTGGGGTCTAGCACAGGATCGATCTCGCCATCCTGAGCTTCGTTCGAAGGACTCATGTCGTCGTCGGAGTCGTCCAAGCCAGTATCGTTGTCGCTCTCCTCAACATCGACCGTGAGATACGTAGCGTGGCTGTCCCACCCGTCCACGACAGCGTCTGCGTCGACATTCTCATCCTCGGTGTCAGTCGGCGATGCAGGATGGATGATGTCGTGTCTGCCCGCCGACAGGCCTCCGTCGACACGCGCCACCTCGTCTTGCACCGCCTCGTCAGAATCGGAGTCCCAAGGAGCCTTCTCCGTCACCGACTGCTCGACAACGGCCCCGCGATAAGTGTAGTTGAAGTCGTAGTCGGTGGGAGCACCGCCGTCTCTAGGAATTGTTCGCAAAGCAGCGAGGATCTGGTGATCAACGTAGTGAAAACGAGTGGAGTATCTGCGAACGGCGGGCGGATCGTGAGGCATTGAGGTGTCCTCGTGATAGCTCTGGTACCCGTGATCATCAAACGGCACAAGGGCGGGTAGCTCCTCGTCGTCTGTCTCGCCGTTGCGGTCAGAGATGCCGTCCTGATGCGGAGTAGCCTCGCGCTCGTCCCACTGGTATGGCGTCTTGGGTGCTTGAGACTTCCCCGTGTCAGCCTCGCTGGCCTTGCCCTTGTCGTTCTCCTTGTTGCTGGACTCGAGAGTCGACTCCCGTTCACGCCGCTTCGGCACAGGGCGTGGGCGTGGGCGTGGGCGTGCACGCCCGGCAGCGCTTGCTGGGACATCCGTGGCAGACGTAGGAGCAGCTGCTGACGCGGAGGGGGTAGGGAATGGAGGCGAACGACGAGCACGGGCGGTGGGTACTGGTTGGCGGGCACTCCTGCGTGGGTGCGGCGCCTCCGAGTCGGAGCCTCGCTGCTGAGCGCACATACGAGTGCGTCTACTCCCGGCGCGGACACGCTCCGGCTCAGAGTCCGACACGAGGTCAATGACTTCGCCTGGCTCGTCCGGGATATCACAAGCCTCGCGTTTGATGCGGATGGGTTCCTCGGAGTACGCGATAGAGATCACGCTGTCCACGGAGGGATCACGCCGACGTTTCCGAGGTGCATCGTTCTCTTCGCGAGCCTAGTATGAATGCCTTCTAGTCAGCATCCAGTTCACGACCGTAGAACACGCTGCGATACACACCTGAGTACGTTCCTCCTCGGACTCTTCGCGGCGACGCTTTTTAGGTACCTTGTCGTTCTGCACGCGCGGCTAGAATGTACATGGTGTGAGCACGGTCGACGCGACTCCAACCAGCACGAATACATACCTGCGTACTCGGAGGAGGGAGTTTATCTGAGGATTCGCGGCGGCACCTTTTTTTAGGTGCGTCGTTCGCTGCGCGCGGCTAGATGCACATGCTGCACTGAGCACTGTAGATGCAAGCCCCATCCAGCGTAAATACACACCTGTGTACTCGGAGGAGGTTGTTCCTCGGAGTCTTCGCGGCGACGCTTTTGAGGTACGTCGTTCTCTCCGGGCTGCTACATCGAATATATTGTGGTGAGCGGCGTGGATGTCGAGTTGACCTGGAGTAGTCCTCACCAGTGGCCCTGGGTACGACTCTTCTTCGTGTCCGGTCGCAGCCGCTGGGGAGATTGCAACCTGGGTCCATAGGAATGTGTCAGCAACAGCGCTCGCCCACACAGCATGAAGATGACGTGCCTGGGCAATTATGGCGGCTGGGGCGACAGTGCCTTGTGGTGTGGTCTCAGCATGAGCTGCTAGTGCCGATGGACGAACGGCAGACCCATCCAAACTCCCGCCATCCAGAACGGGCAACACGGGAAAAGGCTGAAGCCGGCGGGGACGGGAAGCCGGCGTCGGAGTATCCAAGGGAGATGGTGAGCTACTCATATCGCCTGCTCCAAACCTGGAGGGACCCATCTGCAAGCGGCGGGCAATTAGAAACCATCACACTGAGGATGAGTACCATACTACTTACGTCCAAGGTTCCATCGACAGTCATGGACAGTGGCTGACGGCCAAGCCATTGTCCCTGCAGCTGTGTCGGTACGAGCTCCCGAAGATGGCAGAATATAGCAACTCACAGCCTGTCTCTGCAACATGGCGGCTCGCCGGAGACGATTCGTCGAAGTCTAATGATAATGAGGTGAGATCATCGGCGGAGCATAGACATGACCCGTGAATGTCGCACCTCATCGGCTTCGACCTCGGTATCTTGTCGAAGCATCAGGGACGGTCGGGTCGATCCGGCGTGTGCAAATGGAAAGCGTGGTGTGGTCGAAACAGCTACGCGACTCGCGGCCGAAGGTATGTCCACGCTGAGCTCGGGGGCTTGCGTAGAACCCGACGGCGGATCTCGTTTCCCGAGAGGAGTACACTTTGGCGGGTTGTGGAGGTCAAGACAAGCGTCGTCAGGACGTATGTGCAAAGACTTACTTGATCGAACTCATCCCATTCTTCCTGCAGCATGGCGGCGAGGTCGCGATCCCGCTCCGTGTGTATGTTCGATACCCCAGGATTCGTGAACACAGTGACGTGTGGAGGCTGTAGGGCGGTAATGTCAGAACATAGGTACGACACATCCACAACGGATGAAACTCACGTCTTCAATCACCGGGCTGTGCATAGGCAGATTGCGAGATCCTTCGTCTTCACTGGTCTCGGCGTGCCAGGCAGCTTGCAACCGCAGAGCGACGTCGCGATCACGTTCGAGTTGAGCAGCCGACGTGGACGTTCGCGAGGACGTCCCCGAACGCTCAAGGTCTTCAAGTCGAATTCGTGAAGGCCCCGGCTGCGGTTGCGGATCAGTAGCTGTTCAAAGACGCAATTCGGAGCCGCTTACTCGCACAGGTGTCTGTGTTTAATGCGGTCAGGTCGACGTGTGTGTGTGAGGAATATCATGCACTTACTGAGGCCGCGGCGGGTGGTTCCTCAAGCTCTGCAGGCATTGGATCTGGGACCTCACCTCGAGCTGCTTGATCGGCGCGACGTTGCTTTTCGATGCGCCGACGTTGTTCACGGTCTGGCTTGAGTTGTTTCGGATGACGCCAGAAGCCGCACCGCACAGTTTGACCGAGGTAGTTGACGACTTTGTTCGTGCACTGGTTGTTGACGATCAGACGTGGAGGAAGAGGTTGTGATGAAAGCAGGGTACGCACGTAACAATACCATTCGCCGGCCATGGTCTCCTTGTAAGCCACCGCACTACGCACTGTGCCGATCCCCGAACACTCCGGGCAAATAGCCATGTGGCAATCCGGGGGCTTCCTCGTCAGACAGTCTTGGCGACAGAGACGACGGAGTTCGTCCGAGTAAACCTCGCGGCGACGAGACTTGCGCTGCGGAGAACCCGACTTCCGCGCCTTGCGGGTCTTCGCACGCTGCGAGTCTTGGAAGGATTTGCGTGGTTTGCGGGGCTGACGGGGCTGCTTAGAAGCCATTTCGAATCGAGGTTGATGGGGATGTACGACGAGTTGGGTTGGCCGCGGAAGAGAACGAAAGAAGAGTAGGGCGAAGGAGCGGGGAGACGAACGAACGAACGGGAGCACAAAGATCAGGGAGAAGTGAGCGAAAGACTGGGGGCTAACTCGGGCGTTCACCAGGGGTGCGAGAGCTGGGGGGGGGACGAAGTCGCGAGGACGAGGGGACCTTTATAGCACTGCTGGAGGGTTCGGGCGGGGCCGAGACTGGGGAGATCGTTCAAGAAGTTGTAAGCTTTTCGGGGCACTGCGTTAAAAAATGTGTGAATAACCGGCGGCGAGTCAGATTTTTCGGAAAGATAGGTACCGTTCGCCTGGGACGTCGCAGATTGGGGTGTCGTCGATGGCCAGGTACATCTCGATTCTGGTGTTACTTTAGGCCTACTTCTACGTTCATCCGGTGCTATTCAATCCGGCTTTCATCTACGTTTACGAGGCCGCTGATTCTCAGTGTCCGGATCCTGCTCCCTCTGTCGTTTACTAGTCTCGTCGCCACTCCGTCGTCGCACATGTTTTGCGGCGGACATGTCACTACGGCGAATTAGATAAGTCCACCCCCAGAAGACGACGAACTTACGGGCTCGTGCCATCCGCCCGTGCAGATCTCTTTACTACGCGACCGACGCGAGTGGTCTGCGGCTGCGCCTTCGTGGTGGCAGAGGCCTGTTGGGTGCTGGCAGGCTGAGCCTGTGCGCTTTTGTTGGACTGGACGGTGTTGGACGGAACGTCAGGGTCTACTGTTGGCTGGCACGTAGATTCGTGCACTCTACCCCCGGGACGCGTTAGTGCCGCAACGAAGAGCTGAACGTTGTGAGCAATACGCACCGGGGCAACCCTCCGCTCTTCTTCTTCTTCTTCGCCTTCACAGGAGCGCGATGGACAGGCTCATCGGCGGTGTCTCCTGCTGCCGTCCCAACGCTGCCGATTGATGAGTATGCGCTCAGGATGCATGCTGACGAGGATACGCACTTCATGTTGGCCATAGGCGCGTTGTCAGTGTCCGTAGCACGGTGGAGGACGTCGATTTGCCCGTCGTTCTGCTTGTTCTTCTTGCCTTTCTTGGTGATCTTGTTCCCGCCCTTGCCGTTGGCGCGCTGCGACTTGGTAGAATTGCTACCTGGGGCGTTCTTGGCTGGCTTGGGGACGGGCCTAATAGAACAGCATGGTCAGACAAGGTACAGCTTTGGTTCGCGCAAGGTGCTTACACCGCAAGAGGTGGGATCAAAGGGACCCGAGGTCTGTCACGTTTGATGGAGTCACAGATCGCGGCAACGGAATCAAGGCGTTCAACCTCATCATCGGTGGTATCATCGCACTCAAGGTCTCCCTCTCCCGGGCGCGACTGAGGCGGTGTGGACGGTGTGATGGGATGCGGTCGCGGGGTGAGCGTGTCGGCGGCAGTGGGCACTGAGGAAGTAACAACGGGGACGCCGGTCGGGGCAAACGGCGTGATAGCCTGCGTCGCCGTCGTGAGCAGAGCGGTGTGACTCGGAGAAGGCGACGCAGTGGCTCCGTTGACTGCCGCTGGATGATCGACGTGCCTGACGAGACGTTCATGGATCTCTGTCACCTCTTCGGGGACATCGACGGTGCGGGGAGCAGTCTGTCCAACTTCGAGTGCGACTGGTTCGCTCGCCGATGATGCATCCTGTTCACCGGGGCGAACACCCAGTGGGCCTGCAGGAGGGCTCGTCTCGCCAGCAGGGGCGACAGCTACGAGGTCCGGCGCACTCGAGGGCGGGAGCGAATGGGCCGGGAGTTTGACGGGGGAGATAGCCGCGGTTTGCGAGGTCTCTGGAAAAACGTGCAGACTACCGTGAGTGCGAGGGCCACTGAAAGACGCGAGAAGTACTGACCTTGATCAGCAGGAGGCATCGGACCTGAGAGGATACATGAGGGAGTCGCCATGGTGTGGAGGAACATAAGCACATACCATCGAAAATATCGCCCAACCATTTGGAGAAAACTAGACGAATGTACGTCACCGACGTCCTGAATTCGTAAGCGAGGCGTTCTTCGAAGGTCAACCCGTGACGGTCCCTGCCGGTCGACGGACTTGGGGTGGGATGAGCATCGTGCCATCCAAGACTGATGGGGACTACTCACTACGTGCCAACCAAGGCCCCATTCTCGTCCAAGCCACCGAGGATGGACCATCCGACCCATCCAGAGTCACGTTGCCATGTCTGCTGTTGCCGCTCGGCGACGGTGGGCATGTTGCGTGCAAACCTGAAGGGGTATGAAGACATGGTTCATGAGCTCAGATCACGGAAAGGACGTACCTGGCCCGCCGCACTTCGCTATGAACGTGAGTGTGCAGCTCCTCGCGTTTGGCCTGCGCCGAAGCTTGGAATTGAGATAGATCTTGCGGGGCAAGAGAGTCGAAGGCACGCTTCAGGTCGTTGTTGAAGGTGCGCATCTTCGCGGCCGCAGGCGTCGCTTGATCCTTACCCATCTTAGGCTTCGACGGGTGTTCGCTCATCTGAAACTCGCGATACGCGCTTGGGGGCGCGCCGGAGGGCGCACGAGCTGGCGAACTATCGGAAGGCGGAGCAATTTTCTGGCGTCGCGAGTAGTTGGGACTGTGACGCTTTAAGATGCCCAGGATACGCTAATCAACATGATGAGAGGATACACGGTACACAGGAGGATGAGGACGTACTTGTCCGACCTTCTCAAGTCGAAGCGCGCGATCTTCTTCTGTCTCCTCTTCAAGCCTCCTTGCTTTCGGTTTTTGTGCGAGACGCTGCTCAAACTGTTCGTCCGTCTCACCGTGTAGAAGGCCTCCCATCCTCTCGCGATACAGCTCCTCAATGCGCCGTGCAGCCTTGATCTGCGTGCCCCGCTCTCCGGTGTTGATACGCCTGATTTCCGCGGACATGCGCAGTTCTTCGATGCACTCGAACTCGTCGTCGCGTAGTTCGGTACGACCCATGCTAGAACAATAAGAAGCAGTCAGACGAGTGCGCAGATTGGGAAGGCAGAAGAACGCACCTGTCGGCGGTGAGCGGGAGGGGCCGTGGACTTGAGAATGTACTAAGTCCACGAACCTCTGTCCCTCGGTGCCGGAGTGTCCAATGGGGGGGTAACCAATCACACGTGCGATAATGAAACTTGTAAGCTACAGACGGTGAATGGTTACAGCGGGGCGAACACATTGGCGTACGATACTTCTACAATCTTGAGCCGGGTCCAGGCCATGTCATACGTCGGGAGGGGCCGAGGGGTTGATGTGATCGAAGCGGACAGGCGGCGTAGGCAATCGCTCGAACTCATTGACAAATGAACGCACGTAGAATGACACCGCCGTGGCCTGGATGCGGGTGAAGTCCGACTTCTCGCTTCCCTCGAGCACGAGCAGCCCATCACGTAGCTCCTGCGGGCACCCTGGCCACCGAGTCATGAGGCGCACGAATGCGAGGAGGGAGGCCCGGGCGGCATCCTCGGCGTCGACTGGAGCACCCCAACGAAATGCCAAGTTCGCGTCATCGCGATCGGGGGCCACGTTAACACCTGAGGTCGAGTTACCCCAAACTTCCGAGACTTCGGCTTCACGCAGCCACCGGGCCATCTCCGGCCACTGACGCGACTGAACCATGAGCGCATCAAGCGCAAGCAGCTCGCATCGGAAGTTGGTCTCATAGGCTTCCCATACGAGATGTCGCTGAAGTGCCTCGTCCTCCATGATTTGCGCGAGTGACACCGGAAGCCCATTGAAGTCCGGCTCCGAAGCTCCATCGTACGAAGGCAAGGCCGCCAGGTTCCCGAGCAGGCGGCGGATGTTCTGTTGCCGCGCATGGCGTGGATTGGGCGACGCGCCCGAAGGATTGGGCGAGGCGGACGCTGCAGGATCGAGGGTGTAATCGCCCCATAATGCATCCCTCCACTCCGCGACAGTCAGGGGTCGGCCGGCAATAGTGTGATCGAAGAGGCGCAATCGGAGGAAAGTACGAATTGCCACGAACTGGTGGAGGTACCGTGCCCTCTTGCCCGAGCTCACATCGTACCCTGCGAGTCGATCGAGCAGGAAGGGCGGAGGCAGGAAGTACGTGACGGACTTCGATGGCTGAGACAAGGGGCTGATCGATGTGAGAGCGGATGCCCAAGCAGGACTGTGGACAACGAGGGTGGATGCATAATGCGCGCGGAATGGGTTCATTGCGAATGGAGCTGAAGATCCAGCGACAGGCCGATCGCGATGACGGCGAGGATGACCTCGTTTGCCGTTCGAAATCCGCTTTCCGCGCTCGCCGAGCTGGGGGGCGCGGGGCAAAGAATGTCCAAGGGTCCGAACATCCTCTGAGGCACGCAAGACGTACGTCGGGCGGGGGTTGCCGAGGGCCGAGTCCCAACCGTCCGTGCACCGAGTGTCGAGGCGAGATCGTTTGCCCGACGGGCCGAGGGTAGACTGTGGTTCCCCGACGAGGAGCTGTGGTAGACACGACCCGCAGAGCTGCCGCCGTACTACTGCATTCATGGCGCCCTGCCATTCGCCCGGAGTGTTGAGCGAGCCGGATAGGTCGCACGAGGCCAGGAGCAGGCGGGGATACGATGGAACCGCGGAGAAATCGGCGGGTAGGTCGGTGGCCTCCACAACATTCCAGATAACGACGCTGCTCGTTACATGTTGCTGGAACCACAAAGGAATTCCGACACGGTGGAGAGTCATCGCCACACTAGCATCTGATGTATGAGCCCCAAGGACGTCGAGGACATCCAGGCGATAGTCCTTGCAGGACTGGATGCGAGGAATGACGACCTTGATGTACACATCCAACCCCGCGAGTTCCAGGGCGAGCCGCTGTACATGCGCGGCGAGAGAGATGATGACGGCGCGAGCAGCGGGCAAAAGGCGCAGGCGATCGAGACATTGATAAAGACAGAGAACGATGAACTTCGACATCTGGGCGGCGGCCGGAATATCGTGGGGAGCAGTGCCTAATCGAGAGATGACGGCGTCTGTGGCAGACTCCAGCTCTCGTATGAGGCCGGGAAGCAGAGAGCCAAACCGCGGAACCCCGCAGTTCTTCAGAGTCCAATCATTGGCTTGCCACGTCCGCCACAAGATATCATGGCGGGGCGCGTACGGCGACCCACGGCGCGGGATGCATGCCACGTGGTAGAACTCTCTGTCGAAGGACTGCGGCCATCTCGAGTACTCGTGGTGCGCCCATCGTCCATCCGCTCGCGTGATGATCTCGTTCCTGGCGATGGCGAATCGAGGGACCCACATCTGGTTCGGGGATGTGAACACTGACGTAGCGCTGAAACCAGCCGCCGCGACAAGGCCCTCGAACGCCCCGACTGAACCGCCAGGAGGAGCTGTAGTTACGGTCAGCAAAGCTGGATGGAAAGAGATAGGGACAGCAGATGCTCACTAGGTCCATCGCGGTTCCTTTTCAAAGGGGCACATGGGGCAAAGTACGGGGACATAGGCGGCACTAAACCTCGCTACGGCGACAATGAGCATTGCATGAAGGCCGCAGCGATGCCATGCTTACAAGTTTGGAGAACGACGACAACTGCTAAGGGTCCGGGGCGGCGGGGGGACGCTTGCGCGACGAGGGAACGGGAGACCGGGCTGCGAGTCGCATGGCTGGTTACAGAGTGAGGGCAGAGTGACGAAGGGGGACGCGTACTACTATCGGTCGCTGGCTGATATAAGGGCGCTGGCGCGTAATCACAGGCGGGGAAGGCCGATGACGTAAAAAGACGCGTCGAGAAGACCGCGGAGCGCGAAGGGAAGGACGTGAGACTATGTCTCGTCCGGGTGGGATCTTGAGGATCTTGAGAGCGAGGGCAGGACGTGTATCCTCCTCGAGCTCGTACTGGCGAAACCAAGGAGTCGTGCTTGTGGAGACTATGGTTGAACACATCGTGAGCAACAGCGTTCCAGGGATGCGCGAGGATGCTCACCGTGCACTTCGGCGCGAGATTCACGGGGTCGGGGAGATGATGAGATGGAAGAGTGATGGGAAGCCGAGAAGAAGACGATTCCAACTCCGGGATACGCTCAAGGTGGCGTGGGAACAAGGACTCGTTGTTTATCCCATGTGACCGTGTTCGTGTTCTGAGCACGTGAGCCTGTGAGCAGTCTACCGCGGGCGCTTCGACTCTGCTCTCTGCCCTCTATCATCCTCGTCGTCGTCGAGCAAGACATCTCAACGCTACAAGGTAATGCTGCAACTTACGCTGTCTTGGGCTTGCGAGGCATTGAAGAACACCATTTTCCAGCTCAGAAGGGGACAGGACGGGACGTGTCATGGCCGCACAATAGGTCACCGGCCAGTCCAAAGGATGGGGACAGTATGCAGGACGGGCGATGAAATGCAGGCGGACATCCAGGTAAGTGCTGAACACGCATCTTCCCCTCGATGACCATATCCACCAGCCTTGCGTCTCATCAGAGACCCGCCGGGTGTTTCTCGAAGTTCCGTGGCGTCAAGCACCATGCCGGGCACACGCCCGTAGTATTGCCACCATAGTTACCATATCGTTCCGTGCCCCTACGTACCCTTTGCGTACGCGTGCAATCAGGAGCAGGCGGGAGTGATCTCCATCACGCGAATCTCGGGGGTCGCGCAGTGATGTCTGTAACACCCTAAGTGTACGATTTTAGCGACGTGGCGTTATCCCCCCACCTCGTCCCTACCTCATGTGTTCCTCGTACCTTGCTCATACTTTGCTCGTACCTCGTTCATACCTACCCCGTACTCTCACACCTTGACTCGATCACAGGCGCCAGTGTAGCACGAGCGTCTCATGTTCTCAGTATGACTGTAACCAAAACTTTGCGCCTCCTCCTCCCGCCCCCTCCGAGCACGCCATGACGAAAGCCAAACCCAAGAAGGCTCAAGCAATCGCTGGCGTGCACAATCCGCGCGGTAGCCATGCTGTTAAAAACACACAGGGGTTCATCCGGAATCCTTGGGCGGGGCTGCATAGCGAGGGTCGCAAACCCGCCGCGAGCCTCTGTGCGGGCCTTCGAACATATCCGCACGTCAGCACATCCATGGACTACGAAAGCCGGACCGGGGACACTCGCGGCGAAACTCAGATGGAGGATGTAAGGCCTACGACAGAAGCAGGTTCTACAAAGGCCGAGGCGGCGGGGAAGGCTGCGGTCAACAACACGATAGTGAGTTCCGCGACCTTTGCCTCACGTTCATGAGCTGACTTTCGATGCAGGCACCCTCGCAGCGCATGCGCCAGTTCCTCCTGAAGTGGGCTCGGCAAGCTCAGACGGCCCTGCTCGCGCGCGAGGCGGGTCCGCGCTTTCCCGTGCAATGTGCAACTTGCGAGGCCCTCATCGACGACAGCAGGCATGCTGAGGACGGTGTAGTCGAAGCCACCGGGACCCAGGGTCGCAACGCGGTCTACAGGTGCTTTGATTGCTTCCATCCGACGCACCAGTGCAAGGACTGTGCCTTGAAGAGCCACGATCGCAACCCCTTCCATCGATTCGACGTGTGGAAGCCCACGATGGGATTCTGGTCCCGTGAGTCCCTTGGTGACCTCGGTTTTGTGTTGAATCTTCAGCACGGCGGTGAACCATGTCCGTTGAACCGAAGTCCTCGCGCGTTCACCGTTGTCCATGACCATGGGATCCACACGTACAAAGTCCGATTCTGTTACTGTACCAACCCGACCACCGGCGCGCACGTCCCCGAACCCACTCAGCTCATTCATTTCGGTCTGTGGCCGGGTTCCTGGGACACACCGTCGACCGGCTACACGATATCTTCCTTGCGCGACCACCACCTGCTTAGCGTTCAGTCGCAGATCTCCGCACATGACTACGTGGGCTATCTGTGTCGGTTGACAGACAACGTCTGCACGGACGACGTCCCGGTAAGTGTTCATGTGTTCAGATCCTGGAATTCATGCTGAACGCAAGCTTCTAGGATCGATATCGCGAGTTCATGACTGCTGCCCGTGAATTCTCCTTCATGCGCGTGACCAAACGTACAGGCGTGGAGCCCACGGAGAACCTTGCGCCTGGATGCCTGGTGACGTTGTGCCCGTCGTGTCTGCAACCCGGAATCAATATGGACCCGCAGTTCGAGCAACGGGGACGGCCCCCCGGAGAGGAGTGAGTCACCCCCGCTTGCTGAGAACTGTCCGACTCACCCGAGTATAGATATCTCGACGCGCTTTTCCATACCGTAGACGGTAATTTCCAACAAAGCCAGAAGATGAAGCCGATGGATGCGAAGGACGTCGCACTTACCGAGGGTGCTGGAGTATACTGCAATCAGGCTGACTTCGCGACCTTTCAAAAGAACCGGTCTAAGGAAAGCAAAGAGGTGTGTGTCTTGTAGCATCATCAATCCGCGCGGGTAGCTGCTGAGGGACATATCAGGGTACGACATGTAACAAATTCGGCGCGATGGGATACGGGCGCTACGGAGGGCGCGTGTCGGGCACCGTCGGCCTCTCGTGTGCGCGCCATATGTTCGGGCTTCCGTGTTCGGCTGTCGATCTCCAAGTCGGTGAAGCGTGAGTGAACGCGTTCTTAGACTCGCAATATCGCTGACCAATATTCAGATACGCCTATGTGGATTACGCTCACCTGAGCGGCTTGCAGCGATGGATGAAGCTGGTCCTGCACATCTCCGCGTACGATATCAACTGTCAATATCGCATCAACTTCGACAAGCGTATCCAAAGCTTCCGGGAGAAGTTCACGGACCTGCCCTCCATCACGCACACATTTTTCCCCGCGACGCTCATTGCAATAGGCAAGTTCCATCTTCCGGCCCACATTGCTGCATGCCGTTTCAAGTATTCCTTCAATTACCTCCGTGGCGTTGGTATGACTGATGGCGAGGCTCTCGAACGCATCTGGGCGATCCTGAACGGCCTCGCAGCGCGCACCAAGGAGATGACGCCAGGACATCGTCACGACATCCTCAACGATGTTTGGAATGACATGAATGTGCGCCGTCAATGCGGAATTGGTGCGTTCGCTGGGAAGTGCCAAACGTGCGAACACTGATGTCAGTGACAGCGCGTGAACTAACCAAGCGATTCCTCAACGCGTGTACGCAAAGTGTCGTCGTTGCGCAACGCCTTCAGAAGATCGAAGAGGGGATCGACGCCAAGGACCTCGCGGACTGGAAGAAGTTCGAGGCGCAATGGCAGGAAGACGTCACTGATAGGCAGAAGCACAAGGACTTGTCGAACCCTTACGAGCTGACTATCGACCGAGGTGAAGCCACCACAGTTCGTACATAGCTCCGTCGTTAATATCCCGCAGGACTGACCACCAAGGAACTGCTCATCGAGCTCGAGAAGACGCGTTCGCGTGCTAATGGTGACGCCAATCAATTGGGCGTGTTGGATGCAATATATGAAGGGGTCGAGCTCCAGTCGCTCAGGTACGTGTAACTGCACTCGAATACGCAAGTACACTTACTCATTCGTCGACAGGGAAGATCTCTTAGATGCCATCGAGGACGATGACGGCACTCCAGAAGCCGCGGAGCTTTTGGAGGAGACTCGCGCGGAGCTCACCAAGCGGCTGACTGAATGGACGCCGTGCTTCAATGCATACATTCACCCGCTGTTAGAAAACGCTGCGCAAGATGTACTCGAAGCAGCTCAGAAGCGCGCCACTGCCCAGGGCACAAAGAAGGCTGCCGGTGAAATACCGGAGGTTCACACTGACCACCTCGACTTATCCCCATTCTTCCCACTGCGCGAGCCGTCTCCACCGTCGCCGTTCGTCACCGGCAAAGAAGCACGGGCCGCTCTCGGTCTTCCCCCGCTGCGCAACCCCGCCAAGAAGTCGGAGTTGTGGCAGGAGGTGTACGCGACGAGTATTCCGCTGCCGTCTTCATTCGATGCCACGATCCTCGAGCATCCCGCGGTAGAGAGTTTGGTCAGTTGGGAGAAGAGGGTGCGACAGGGGCAGGCCAACGATGCGCTGACGGATCTGCGAACGCATATCGTGACAGCGGAGATGCTCAAGATCAAGAAGCTTGATGCTGCTGGGAAAAACGCGACGACGCGCATGGGTAAGAAGATCCGTCGTCAGCACGACCAAGTGATTGCGACTGCGAATGATTACCGCCGCGCCAGGTTAGCTATGTGCGCGCTCGGTATGGAGGACAACGACGAGCTCTTCCGGCCTCTGCTGAAGGCAGACGTATCAGCGTTCACCATGTCGAGCGAGCACCAGGTGCTGGGCGACAGCAGGAGGAAGGTATCATGGATATGGGAGGATTTCTCATTCGTCGAGAAGAATGGGCAAAGCGACCATCAAGCATTCTATGCCGAAGGTATGCCATGTGTCTTCTGGATGACCCCACGGGTTGCTGAGCATGCGCTTGAATTAGTCAAGCGTGTGCATTGGTTCCGGTCCAGCGCCCTGGATCAGCGTTGGCGAGAAGAGCTCAAACTCTTGACAGAGGAGATGCGCCGAACAGTGCGCTTTTTTGGTTTCTTCAGGAAGTTCTGGACTGCCCGCGCCCAAGCGCACGATGTATTAGAAGACCCAGCGGCCGCGGGATATGCACGCAAGTGAGTTATCTTTGCACGTAGTTCCGCCGGGAGCGAATGAATGAAATGGTCGTAGACAAGCACACAGATATGTTCGCCTACTCGAGAACGCACGCAAGCACTTCGCGAAGACGACCGTCGCCATCGTAAGTCTTGTCAGAACGGGCATATGAGACATCTGCTGACCTGAGGTGCCAGCACGAGTCGATCTGGGCTTCGGCGTTGGGTTCTTCTTAGTGGATGGCGGGGGCAGTGTGGGAAACAAAGAGATCTGTCCGACGTCCGATGACCTCGGGATGGCCAGTAGCGTAATGCATACAAGTATCAATGGTATTTGTCTATACGGCGGGACGCCGAATGCGAAGGTGAACTCACATTCCAGTGAGTGAGAGTACGAGTTTTACATGACAATCTCTAGTTCGCCATCGAGTGAACCCGGGCAGCATACAGGCAGACGTTCCGGCATGACGCAGGGACAAGTAGGTAGTCCGTTACAGCAACAACGTATCCTGGAACTCGGACGATTGGTCAGGAGTCCGTCACGGTGATACTGTCGGAGAAGTGCGTAAGATGTTGCGCAAGCCAGACGCATAATAAGACGCAAAGTCCCCACGAAAACTTGAACATTAAGACACGACATACATACATGCTGGGGATGGGTGAAGTATTTTCGGAACGTAGCGTCGCGAGTTCTTGCCCTTATTGCCGAGGCGAAGCGGTCGACGATAGCAACGAGCGAACGCTGGTCTGGCAGAGAGCGAGTTCGTGATGTAGAGCAGGATGGCGAGTATAGGCAAGAGCAGACAAAGGTATCGGCGGGTAGAGTCACTAAACATTGCTGACTTGGAGTTGAAGCTTAAATGCTCACGCAAGGAGTATCAGTGATGTATCGCCTTGTTAGCATCCGAGTCTCCGTGAACGAGCGCACTAGAAGGGACATGCAACTCTTGAGCAAGCTTGTATGCAGGGTGAGTGTGAACCTGCGATTCAACGTACCTCTCCGGGTGATTAGTCCTCGGTTGAGTGAGGGAATCGGGCGGTGTGCTAGAACGCGACTAAGGAGAGGTTGCCAGAGGTCTTCGGGAGGTAACAGTTGTATTCGCAAAGTACCGCCCGTGGGATGATACTCTTGGCACTTCCTCCGCTGTGCGCCGTCCGAACGGTGTCCTCATTACACAGGTCTATTCTGACCTCTCTCCAGAAGACATGCTCGCTCTAGATCACAAGCACCTCAGGTTGGAGCTCCGGTGTCATCATGTACATGATCATGCTGGCGTACGTTCCTTGTGCGGAAGCCTCGGATCGAGGACCACTCGTCTGCCTGAGCGGCGTCTTGCGTCCTTGGCGAGTCGTACACGCGTGGGAGAAGACGCTTCCTGTGATCGCCTGCCACCAGCTCCCGGACGTCTGCGTCACGGTGAGATCTCCACGGCGGTTCGACAATACACTCCAGGACATCTTGAAGACAAGTGACCAATTGACCGACGAATGCGGATTGTCACATACCCAACTACGAGACTACTTATCAGTTCTTTGGCCGCATGATGCGTGCATCCACGAATGACAACGAACAACCTGCACGCACGGACGTTCGTCGTGGCTTTACGTATTCCAGCGGCCGCGTGAGCGGACCCGGGCCTGAGCACCGCCCTCGCATCCACAGCGGTCAACGACCATGATGATGTGCCATGCTCACGGTGGAACCCGGCGCGAGGGCGCGTTCCCAGATCGAAGCAGGGAACACTCCCTCCCAAGGCGCGCTGGAGTGAACCTCCGCATGATAGAACACCCGCCGAGAGTGAACGTCGTCATGGTTAAGTCCGTAGAAGCATTCCGGCGCGAGACCTCCCGTGACGCGGAAGCCTGGGACGCGAGGCAATGTAACTTGCGTTACAGGACTCGAAATAATGAAGATGTTCCCTGATTAACTCAGTGCTTAAGTACGCAGTGTAGACGCGACCGCCTTGAGCCGAGCCCGGGTCCCGGGTCCAGAGTCTATGCATGTTCATGCGATTTGAGTTCACACAAATCAAGAGATCTGACCGCTTTGAACGGAAGCCGGTTCGAGGGCCCATGCATGTTGATTGAGGTCATACATGCTCCGTGGTCACCAGAACCGGGTCAAGAACTTATCGAAAGACCACCCGAGTCTCTAGCACATTGCAGGAGGTCAAAGGTACTTACTTAGGTGATTATAAACGCGGCCGAAAGCGTGACCGAGATATCTGAGCAGCGTGGCAGCCTATGCTGCCGCAGATTGCACGAAGGTTCCGAGGTACTCTGACTCCGTGCGGCGGCGACATAGCCACTGAGCCATTGACGCCGATGACGGATGCCACCAGTGTGGCTGTGCCCTCAGCCGCCCGCGCGCCCCGGCGGATGCACCTCATTGGATGCACATGCATCTGACGGGTGGTAAGGTACCAGTTCAGATGCATCCCTCCTACTGATACTCTACCAGTGGCTCGAGTAGGGTCCTGCTATTGCAGAATATCCCAGAATCATTCAGTAGAGCGTGAAAGACGGGGAAAAGACCCTGTTCTCTCACATTTTGGTGAGTTGACGCGTAGCAGCAGTGAGTTCATACAAGTGAGCATACCTGAGAGCCTCTAGTCTGTCGGTCTCAAGGTGGCCGGCGAGTTTGAACGTGAGGGAGGTGCGGGCGGCAGCCCAGATTCAGATCTGTGCATGGCGTAGTGGTGAGACGCCGAGTAACACCGCCGATTGTGTCCCCAGAATTACTGGCCTCCTCCCACAATCCGGCCTCATACTGCCATTAGCAATTAATGTATGCCATCTGTACACAATATCTACGCTTCAGTAATATTTTGCGCTGGTTCTGGGTGCGCGCACATCCTCTAAACTGGGCACAGTGGCGATTTCACGGCTATTGCTGAAGGACATGTGCTCTTCGCCTCCGCTGGCAGCAGGCATTTTATTGATGGTCAAACTACAGGACCTGGTTGGGTACATTTTAGTCTCTCATACAGTGCACATTTTGCAAGCATGACAACTGCTGCTGGCCTCGGAGGGTGCTCATTCTGTCAATGTACTCATTACTATCACACAAAACAGCTGGCATGTACTGTACTGGCGGAGTAAGTCCAAGTATAGATGGGCTGGCGGCTCAACATCCTTCCAAGCTCGGTCCGAGGACCTGGACAAGTTGATGTCCACTCTTCTGCTCCCGGAGTTGCTGCGGCGCCGCTATAATGGCGGCATGACGTACTTACTCACAGGAAGCGTCCCCAGATGAAACGGCCGCATTGGGAGCGTGGGCGCGTTCTCGAAGCCCGTCCGTTCCTGACGCTCAATTTATGTGTCGTATGAGAGCAGCAACGGAATCGCACGACCTGCGGGAGAAGTGAAAGACCCTCAAATTGCCTCCCATTGTTCCTGACAGCGGCGAGTGCAGACATCAGTCTTCAAGCTTCAGTAGCTTACAAATGTGTGCATACAATACTACAGATCTCCAAATCTGCAGACTGCCAGAGTGGAAATGATATTGAAAGGAGACATCTACGTAAAGCTGAGAAGCATGGCCTTCAGTGCCGACGCCCGTCTTAGCTTAACCATCGGCACACAGGGCGCGGAGTTCCATGCCACGATAGAAATAGGCTTGTTACTCCCACACGCTGAATATTCACCTCACATTCGGTGCGGGCAAACAGATAAGCCACATAGGTCTGCAATTATCCCNCGGTGCGGGCAAACAGATAAGCCACATAGGTCTGCAATTATCCCCTCGCTGATGGCAAGGCGGGCTCTCATAACGACCATTTCAAACCAAGAATATCTGTGGAAAGCGGCCTTATAGTGGACTTCGTAGTATGTACGTACATCACATATGATCCTACTCGCCGGACGGAGATGCCGCAAATATGCAGCCAAAATTAGATCTTCGTGGGTCCCCTCGTGGGCCCTGCCAGCAGATCCTCCTCTCACGACCCCAACCTCACCTGTCTCCTGCCACCGTGACCGCCCGCCGTCGTGGCGACCCTCGCCAACCCCCATTCCCTTCGAGCTCGCCACCAACCTACGTCCCTCGCAGTGTCCTCGCAACCTCCGACCTCACGTCGACGTGAGAGCCTTTCTCTCCCTTCCATGAACACGGACGCAGCCTCGCGTTCGACATCGTCTGTGAGCGGAACACGACAGCTTGTCAGCACACGACATGCTTTCCAGTGCCGCCGAGGTACGTACCGCGCCCCAAATTATGTCGAACGCTGCAGCGAGGCTCACGTCGCTTTCCCTAGCTTCTGCGCTCGTCAGGCGGCTACGTCGGACGCGCAAATTCAGCCGCAGACGTCAGAAGAGCGAGGTATGCCAGTGCAATTGTTCCCCTTCCCCTTCTGCCCGCTGAACACGATGCTTCTTCAGGACTCGGCTTCGGGACGTACCTCTTGAAGAAGACTCATAAGGCGGAGGAGGGCGGGAGAGCCAGAGGTACGTGCTGTTGTGCATCCTCGCAGACTTGGTGCTCATTGTCTCTCGTGCAGAAATGGCCCCGTCGCCCTCGTTTCCTTCTCCTTGCGCGTGCTGAACTCGAGGCTCGCAGAGCGATCCATCAAGCGTAGCGCAGTATGAGTCATCTGGGTACGTACCTGTAATGTTCACCGGTGCGCACACTTACTTTCTTGATGCCCGTTGTCTCTCGCCCGGACAGAGCGTCGTCGCCAGAAGCACATCACCGCCGCATGCGTCGCATTCGCAGGACGGCGCTGTCGCGTCGTAGCCGGACGGCACATGGCCAGCGGGCACGTCGGGCAGTAGCGGATCCAGTCGACGACTTGAAGGTAAGCATCTATGTTTGCTTCGCTATGGATCACGCCGCACGGACGCTTACCTGAATGCTCGTAGAACATACCTGGAAACGGCCGGAGTGGGTCAGCACTCAAGTACTCACCGGCTGTCGTGGAACGAGATTGGCGTCGAGGTATGTTTTGATCTGTTTGCCCGCAACGCAAGCGTGGTACTCACGGTGTCTGGCGCAGACAGCACGGCACTGACTCCCAGAAGAATACCTCAGCTATCTGCGCCCAAGCAGGACACCATGTTCGTACTATGGACTTCTGCGCCAGCAGCGATGGAGAGATTGTAGTCGAGGTACGTATCTGTGCTTGTGTTCGTTCAGATCGCTGACATTGCCCATACCCGCACAGTCACCCTTCTGCTCCGTCCGGCGGCACATCGCAGGCCGGCCGTGAGGAAGTACTTAGGGACAGGACGAACCGGTTTCGAGCTGAGGTACGCACGGGTATGTTCGTCTTGCATTCCAGGCGGTACTCACTGGCCGTCGCGGAACTAGATTGACGTCGAGGTATGTTTTCGTCTGTTTGCCTGCAATGCAAGCGTGGTGCTCACCGTGTCTGGCACAGACAGCACGACACCGGCTCCCGGAAGACCTCCGCATTCGGCACCCGAGAAAGACAGCGTGCTCACACCGCAAGAGTCGCCACCAACGGAGAGTCCAGTCGAAGTATACCCCTGCGATTCTCTCGCTCTGGATCGCGGATATTAGTACGAACAGAGCGACACATACCAGCGCTGCGATCCGGCCCCTGGCATCTGAACTCGGAGTCCGATTGTACAAGAGGAGGTATCCGGGCCGCGGAGCAGGCTTAAATCTGAGGTACGCACTGGTATCCTCGTCTTGCGTCTGGTTCCAGGCGGCGTACTGGTTTTGGATAGCGGAGTCGTGTGTCTGCGCGGGGTGCTCGGTATAGGGCATGCGCAGTTGCGGTGGACTCTGTGTCTTCTCTCGCGGGCGCACGGCGTTGGCAAGCAGCGACGCTTTGAACCCTCTGTTCGTGAGCTCACGTTCTCTTCCTACTGGAACGTCCCCGGCAGGCGCGGCGGCCAAGTGTGCCGTTTCACGGCCCGTCCGCAGGCACAAGGACTCACGCATTCTCCTGTGCGTGTCGCGAGGCGTCGAGCGTTGAGATGGTGGAGAGAGCTGCAAGGACACCGGTATGTGAGCCGCATTTTCTCCCAGTCCTGTCTGCTTGACGCGGGACCTGCACAGGACTCGGAGACTTACCTGCAAGTACCGAAACCATCACTCTGCACTTCTACCAGAGCTCGCAGCGCATCGCCGGCGTGTTCGGGTGCGTTGTGCGCAAGAGTGCGAGGTCGGAGGTGGTGGCAGGAGGCAAGAGGCGCGAGACGGCACGCGACGCGCAGATCACGCAAATAGGCGCCCGTGTGCAGATGCTGGTTTTGGAGGCAGGAGTCGCGTGCGCTGTGCGAGACTGCGAGTACTGTGCATGTATTCCGTGTACCTACGAGTGCAATACATGTCTTCTCCGCTGTTTCCGTGTGCAGACTGCCCAGTGCCAACTTGTGTCCTCCACCCCAGAGCCCCGAGTCACAACTACCACCCCCATTCCAACTACCCCCTGCTCTCTACATCCCCCTGAGCACCCCCAGAGCACCTACCCCCAGAGCACCGTATCTTCTGCTCTATTTCTCTGGCACTTGCGCTCTGTC
>WJSG01019866.1:0-11558 GCA_016618145.1 Sanghuangporus lonicericola
GTCACCAGGTTATGTTCGATGCAGGTGCCCGTCAGAAATGTGAGCGCGGCGAGCCGCGCTTCTCCTCTCGGCATGGGACAATCGAAGAATTTGCAGGTGCAGACCGGTGGTCTGCTCTTGAATGCTGCGCGTGTCACCTTTCGTGTTCGGAGAGTCGAGTGATGAGTGGTAGTCCGGCCGCCTAGATATGTCTGAGCAGGAAGTGTAGTCCGTTAAGTAGATAGCTATCTCTCAAGAATGTCTCGGGGTGACGGAATTGGGAATTGAGCTTCGAGCTTGGTGGTAAGTTGTCTTCCCCCAACAAGGCAGGACGATCGGGCGGGCCTGATTGCTTAAATATCGTCGGTGCCGTTGAAAGTGCCCTATATATATCCAGTGTTCCACTGTCCAGAGATGACACGAAGAATGGCGGGCTTAGCCTGTGAAAGTTTGGACCATTGTCGACCGCGGTATTATCCATGGAAAGCGCTGCTGTGCTTGCATGACGCGAAGAGAAAGACGAAAGCGAACGCAATCAAGAAGTTGGGAAGGAGCCTTTGCATAGTAGTGTTTTCAAAAGACAATATGGTCGGAGAGGAGAAACGAGAACGTGCGGAGCGCCCACGCAGCGGAGCAATATTGTCGGGCGCTCCGAAGCTTGACTGGTTCGAAAGGGAATTTTCAATCATTGCTCTTCAATGGCTACATGACTTCAAGGAGTGGTTTCGTACCGCATGACCCAGATGTTGATTCCAATGTGTCACTTATTCGACCCACAGGTCTCGAGTTTGTTACGATATTAAAAGTACATAAATACTAGTACTGGCAGTTCGTTATAATGCTCCTGACTATGACAAGGAAGAGGCAGCTAAAACGCGCATGAAAGGTACAGAACACGACCGAGGACTGTCAAGGTTGGAAATACTCCGAATCGGGTCCCGAGGCGGCCTGTGCAGATGCTCAGAGGTTGTACTCCTCGATCTGCGACCGTAGCGTCCAGCGCAGGGCAGCACGGCCTTCTGCTGTGCTCATGCGCGTCAGCAGCTCCCCACGAAGACTCGCGAAGCGAGCCTTCAGCTCGGCAGCGTGCTGTTGCAGCCCGTTCAAAAACCCGATGAATCGCATAGCGCCCTCCTTCGTCGAGAGGTCGAACCGATAATGGGCAGTATTGCGGTCCGCAATGTAGAGGACCTGTCAATCTGAGTCAGTGTAGACGGGGAAGGAGGATCGCATGAACGTACCCCGTTGCTCTCCGAGCACCATGCAGCGGACACGTAGCCGTAGCAGCCAGCCGTGATAAGCCCGTAGACCGGAAAGTCCCTGATCCCAAGGACGGCTAGGAATTGCGCCGCAGAGACGCAGCAGAGGCGCAGTGCGTTCCTCGTGATCACGTTCAAGTCGAGTGGGGGTTGATGTTTCACGAGCAATACAGGAAGGCGAAATACTCCATCGTCTAAGCTGGTGTCGTCCCGGAAAAACGAGAATTCCTGGATGAATTCCCTTCCTACTCCAGCCCCCGCTTCAACGAGGCAATCGAGGTCCACAGCGCTGATCGTTGCGTCCAGGTGACACCCAAGAGGGTAATGAGTCAGACGGTCGGCCAGCTTCTTCATTTGGTCCAGCCTGGCCTCGGTACCACTATCCGAGGCCCTCATTACCCTACTGATTGTGCGATCGATCTGCTCCGTGTGTCTCCATACACTTTCCAATTCCTCAGCTGCCGGTAGGCAACTCTCTGGCAGGCGGTGCCTGGAGTCTTCGTTCGCGTCGACGAAATGTTGCCAGTCATCACCTGCTAGAAAGTCGTGGTTACTAGCCAATGCCGCAAAGCCTACGTGCGGCATACGAGCGTCTGGAAGAGACCGAGCGACGCGGTCATATTCTGGGCAGCGCAGAGTATGGACGGAGACGGAGACGCTGGCAGAAGTGTTGGTCAACCCCCACTAACTCTTTGCAGATGATTGCCACTCACGCAAAATCAGGCCGAATCGGAGCATCGGACGACGTTTCGGATTCAACAGACCAAGCAATGAGGGCCGTCCATATAGGAATCACATCTTGAGCAGCTTCGTCTTGGTTCGAATGGGAGATCGCTGCGACTAAACTGCCGATGGTGGGCGTGACCAGGTAAGGGGTAGTGTTCAAGTTGATCTCCTGAGGGAATAGGAGATTGTATATCCCACCGAACACGGCGGCGAGCTCGGGATAAACGACTGTACCAGGGTTTAGACCCACGGTGAGGACGTGGTAGTCAAGGGACCAAGCCGCAATTCCTAGATGTTCAAGGTCGACCAAGACAAATCCATCCTCGTGAAGTTCTCGTTCAGGAGACCTGGTCAACATCGCAGTCAGCCACGTTGCATGTGCATCCAAATAAGCTTCTGACCATGAGTCTGTCTCGGTGTACAACCTAGAAGCATGGGATGCGCATCAGAGAAGTGCGCTGTAGAGTAGTCGCATTTCAGCGAGATGCTCACATCCTATCAATAGCTTCCCACTCCGACATGCCCGGCCGATCATATGAACTTGCACTGCTTATAATCAACCGCATTCTACGTCAATTGAACGATAAGTTCAAGCAAAGAACTGACCTTTCGTATACATGGCTGTACCACATCGCGATGTCGGCTCTCCACGAATACTCAAGCTCGTGATCGGGATTTTGGTCAACACGCCAGGTGCCACATTCGCTAAGGGAGGGTGTGCTGCGTGGGAGGGCAACATGCTCGAGATCAGCAACGGTGTCGATTGCCGCGAGGCGCAGGAACTCGGCGAACGTGGAGAGGGACGCAGGACGTTCCACATCGAACACTCCATGACTTGGCGTGTCTCCCTCGGGGGGGAAGAGCAGACGAATGCCAGGCTGACCATGCTTATCAGCCTCAGCACACATCTATGGGATAGAAATTCACCGACCGCACATGTCGAGGTGTCCCTCCAAGCGATCAAAACACTGAAGGTAGAGCCAACCGTCGGATACATGATGCCAATCACGGGTATTTCAAGTCCGAGGGCTGCGCGCTGAGATATAGCGCTGACCATTAGTGGGACAATATTGTGTTCGTCCGCCACACAGAATATTGGAACCAGGGGTACCGGGTGAAAGGGGGATGCGGATAGATGGAGGTGTGCATACTCAGATGGCAAACTGTCGTAAAGCCTGTATGGGAGGGTGTTTTCCGTTGTGCGGTCTGTCCTGAATGAGCATCGTGCGCGCTCAGTAGCGGAATTGAGCTTACCGAACTCAAGGTAGTCCGTACCCGACTCCTCCTGGACACTGTGGTTGGTGGCGCGAAAGCACTCAGGCTCTACTTCATCGCCATGCTCCGGGTTCACTGGGGAAGCGAAGTCTTCTGCAGAGCCGTCCGCAGCGTCGTTGACTGCCGCAAAATCAGTGTCGTCCACATCCCCCGCATCGTATTGCTTGCTATTGCACTCTGAGTATCCGACATCTTCAGGTTCACAGTCCTGAACGAGCTCCTCCTCAGGCTCGCTATCGGAGCCGGTCAATTCTTCCAACAGAGTCTGTACGAATATGAGTAGTTGCTCGTGATGGGAGTTTACTCTTGATATTACCACGCTGAAGTTCACAGGCATCATTACCAAACATATGGCTTGCCCATATGCTCGAGGATACTGCTTCGTCGATGGAGTTGTGCCGGACTGCACATGTCGACTGCGCACGAACCTACAATCATGACTAAAGAATGATGTCAGCTTCGGTCAGAACAGCAGACATCACTCACTATACTGTGGCATCCGCGACAACCTCCTGCAAAAGCGCGGCCATGACATGGCTCCATTGGTACCTGGGGACCATACGCAACCACCTGGTAAGGTTGGGAACGCCACAGTCGACAAGGCCTGACGGAGGAAGTATCGACGACACATTCCCTTGGGCTCCAGTTCTCACTGAAGCATGATGTGACAACGGCGGCGAGCCCGAATACCCCGAGAGTGCAACTATGGATCGGACGGACGCTGGCCAGTCGGAGACGATCTCGCTGAAAGTGGAGCAAATGATGAAGTCCTCCGCTGCGTAACGAGCGAGAAGTTGACGGTGACACGCTAACATGATTCAGTGTGGCAGGATATCCGACGTGACATGCCTTTATAGGTGCGCGGAAGTGCAGGAGGCGGAGAGGAACTGTGTCAGTACATCAGTGATCGTCCCGGTGTTTGCGCGCCACAATCAGCCTCGCGCGCCATTTGAGGCAGTGCACGGGCGCAGACGGGCCTAGACGGCCCACGGCGCGCGCCGTCCTAGAATGTTAGACAACCTCGGCGTTGCCATGAAGTTTGAACTGATCCATAGCATGAAAGTAGTGACACTGCCAAGTGTTACTGTAACCCACACGCACAAACAAAGTACCGGGTGTCGGAAGATTGCGACCGTGCTGTAAGTAAGTGAGTATGGACTTCGTCACAAGCATAATCAGTCACCAATCGTCAGATTCGTCACTGTTGAAACTGTCGCCGAACCTGAGATCTACCTCCTGCGGCACCTCCCCGGGGACGCCACTTCTCCTTCTTGCTTGCCTCAGTTGCACGACAGTCTAGGTATATCATGAACATTTCTCTGTTTGAGACTTGCGCACTGAACCGTGATGTCAGATCCAGGGACTAGTACGACTTGAACTTCAGGGCTCACACTTCGCGCGGAAACTCAGGCTTCCATATGACGGTTGCATGATGTGCCTCGCACTTGCTATCATATGTTGATTCTCGTACCGGCTCTGCATTTGATTGTTGATACTTTTCTTCGTTTAGTTAGAGAGATCGAAACTGTCGACGGCCCTTCATTTGCTGGCTTATGCGCCGCGAGTCGAGCGACTCTGTGGATCCTGCAGCGCGGCGAAAGACTACGCGCCCTATGAGGTAGGTCTAGTCTGGTACCGAGTGCAAATCTACATGAATGAATGCGTGTATCAACACACAGACCATTCAGGATCACTCAGTATACCATGCGTCAAGCCGCCAGTGCCCATCGAGGTGAGCTCTCACTACACCGCATCACACAGTCCTGGCAGCTCAAAATGATGATAGTTTGATCTGGATCCTGATGGACTCATGGCATCAGCAGCGCGTTTCCATATGATTCCATCCGGCACTGCCAGTGCCTCCAGGAAATGTCGGTTTCGTAATTGGGACACACCGTATGCAACTCGCAGTGCTCTGCTTGCGACATGTCAAGGACTAAGCTCGTGCTTCAGATTCGAATCTGTCTCTCAGAAATTTCGTGGTACGCAACCTCTCCAAAATGTACCTCTGAGCCCTGTTTCAAAATTAGCGACCCGTAATGATTAAGTCGGCGGTAGTTGGGACATCGGAGGACCCACAAGAACTAGGTGAGTAGGTTTGTCCATTTCGAACTGCAGAGCCTCGTTCGGGTAGGCAGAGAATGATTACTACGCCGGACTTCGTATAAGAGGACCACTGGACGAAGGGCATAGAGGTAACATTCTCATATCCTCACCAATCCTGGAGCTTTCTCTCAAGGCATCGTCATCGTTAAGCAATATCTACCAGTACGCTGTCTTCCACGTCTGTGGGGACTACGGCACTAATAGAACTCGACAGCCCAGTGATACTAACTTCAAATGCCCCCCCGCAAACTGCATAAATCTACCGCTGGCGAGCAGGCTGCTCGAGGCGGGACCAAACCCGCTTCCACCGGTTCCAAAGGTCAAGATAAAGTCAGCAAGTCTACGGATCACGTTCCCGCCGACCGACCGCAGACCGTAGTCACCAAATCGGTTGAGGGAGGAAGCGGTGCTGGTGACCATTCACAAGCTGGCTCGAACCCGGCGAACAGACTTGCGACGCTGAAGGCAAATAAGAAGTAAATAGTGACTTGCTCTTCTCCGCGAGTATTCCTAACGTTGATATTTCAACAGACATTTCTCCAGTTCAACGTGAGGTTCAACAACAGTCATATCCAAAGACATCATAGCTAAGGCAATCTGTATTGCAGCTTGGCCGGGGGCGACTTACAGCCTGAAAAGAAGAAGATAACAGAGTTTTCCAAGGCCAGCATGGCTGCTTGGTCACTTGATCAAGAGTTGCTCCTGCATCCGCAGTCATTGGCATTATCGAGCAGCCATATATTTCCTCGCATGCGGCCCCAGGAGATCTTGCAGCTGTTTAGACCTGAGGACCTTCCGAGTGGGGTGAGTCACCGTAATCAGCACACAGACCGTAGCTCTCGTACTCACCCGACAAATCTACAGCTGTTAAGAGAGTTGGAAACCCCGGACACAGGTCCGAAAACTTCTAGCCCAGTTTCTGGGACTTCGAGCGGAGAAGACAGTGATGCTTCGAGCGAAGGGGCCAGTGCGGGCGCGAGCCAAGTGCCCAGCGTAAGTGCTCACGACGTGTCTAGCGGACATTCAGCCGACGGAACCGGGCCGTTCCTCAAGAATGTAATCGACATCTTCGGAGAGGAGAGACTAGTGGCGTATGCGGCGGAGGTACAGAAGAACTGCTCTGAACTCCGAGACAGAGCGCAGAAAGGAACAGAGATGGAGTGGAGAAGTCGGGGCTACGACAAGATCCTGCAGGATTGGAGACGGTACATCTTCGAAATTCAAGATGGACATGACACCGAGCCTAACCAAGCGGCTACCATCGCGAATTCTCGCGTGGACTGGCATGAGGATGAGTGAGTTTCCACACCTACTTCTTCGTTATTATTCTGAGCACGCTGGGCCGGCGAACACAGCGGCGATGATGAGAGCGCAGAGCCGAAATATAGTTGGACGCCGCCTATCGGACGGTACGCCGGACCGCCTTTCACTTTCAGGTGATCATCTCTTGAATTTCGGGCGTGGAGTTGACTGGCATCTCAATATTGGTATAACAGACAGGAGGCATTCGTCAATTATCCACGCTTTCAAGAGTTCGATCACACCTACTTCGAGCTTCTCAAGCTGCCTCCGACTGCCGAAACGCTGGAGAACTTCAAGAGACCTCACGACGAGTTCCACAAGACTGTACTGAAGCAATCCGCTCTTTACCGTCAAATCTACGAGCTTCCCCAGGCTGAGGCAAACGGCCTGCGAGAGGATACCAAACAGTCTATACGACACGCGCGGAACTTGGCAACAGCGATCACGATGGACATACCGGGGGGTCCAATGGAGTTCCGAGCTCGCGTCATGAGTTACCCTCCCCGAGGACTGGCTGATGCTCTCTACGGAGTGGAGGACACCAAATTCCCTGGGGACTTGTATCGACTCTTTTCAGGACAGGAGAAGGAGGCGAAACAGCTTCTCGAACGCTTCGAATGCGTTCAGAGCAATGCCAACCACGAGTCGGTTTCCGAAAATGCTCGTCGCGGTGACAAGGCAGCCACCGATGTCCAGACCCAGCAAGGTGGTAGTGCCGCCGACGCGGGGGTCGCCAAGCATCCGCCGTTGGTTATCCCTTTCTTGGTCGTGGAATATAAGCGAGACGATCCTCAGTCCGAGAGCACCGCAAGGAACCAACGCCTGATGTATTGCGTTAGCGCTGTGCACTTCCTCCAAGAGATTGGTATCATCGACTTCCCCATAGTAGGTGTGGCGACAGACGGCCCGCATGCAACGCTCTGCGCTGCCTGGATATCGGGTGTGGATCAGGTGCGTTCACATACGGCGAACTTGACTTATCGGCTCACTAGTTATCTCTAGCGTTGTCATGTCATCCGTAGCGACCCCGAAGTCCAGTTTGACCTCACCAAACGCGTTGACGTCATTCATTTCGTGGTTTTCCTCTTCAAGCTTCGGAAGATCGCTGTCTCGCTATGGTCGAAGTACCAAGAGAAGAGAGACGAACTTTTGGCCCGGATTATGGAACAGAAGGACTCGACCTGGACTTTGAGGTCGCAGCTCGTCGACTTGCAGCTCATGACAGACGACGAAGTTCGAGAGATCGAGGAACTTACAGCCGGGGTCAAGGGCCTCCCGACTGAAGAAGCAACCGAGGATACGGGCACGGATCCTGATCCTGTCAAGGCAGCGGCTGCGAAAGGTTGGGCAAAGAGGCCAATCAATAGGGAGATCAAAGACTTGAAGGGTAAGAAGAAGATCATTGACACGGCGGGGAAGCAGGTCGAGAAGGCTGCCGACCGCCAGGCCAGGCAGAAGAGTGAGAGAGATGCGAGAGCTACACAACGTAGTGCACGTCAAGCGAAGGCTGAAGAAGAACAGAGGAAGGGAAGAGGCACACAGTCTTAGGGCGATTCACTCGACAGCCTCTGATATGAGTATTCTGGGAGGGGTGCACCGTTGAAGGGTCAGAGCTGTTGTAAGACCGGATGAACGAGACCTACGTGTCCTGATTGATGTACTTATTTATGAATGAATTGTGAGCGGATTCGCACGGAACACGGGGCGTGAAATCAAGGGGACAGAGCTCACTGGCCACTACCAGGCTATCACGATAACCGGCTTCAGGCATAATCTATGTATTCGTTACAACAGCACCGTTCCTACATTACATTGTCCATATGTCACCCTCCACGCTTACTGTGACGTCTTGATCTTCATATGCACCGACTTCGCCCTCGTAAGCTGGTCATAACCTGCCGCAAAGCATCAGCGTCCACCGTACAATACGTCTTAGACAATCCACACCGACTCACCAAACTTGCTCAGGCTGACGCCGCGCCCACTGTTCTTCACGCCGGTCCACGCAAGCGCGGGGTCAAGGTAGTCGCACCGGTTCAAGAACACCGTGCCGGTATGCAGCTCGTCCATGATGTTGAAGAACGCCTTCTCGGACTCGGGATTTGCAGCCGCGTTCGTCCACACAGACGCTGTGAGGCCGTATGGCGAGTCGTTCATGAGCGCGATGGCCTCGTCGTCGGATCCGACCTTCTGGATGCCAACCACTGGGCCGAACGTCTCCTCCTGTATAGTTCAAAAGGTCAATGATCAGTAGGCACATATTCAGGTGGCCGAGTCCGCTCTCACCTTCATGACCTCCATCGCTGAACACTCTGGAGTGAGCATGCGTATGCAAATCGGTAACGAATGACTTACAGTGATTCACGTCGACGAGCACTTGCGGTGCGACAAACGCGGTACCACTGCGGTATGCGTCAGCAACGTCGGAAGCCGGACAACAGGAAAAGGACGAACGGTTGAGCAGCTGGGAAGAGATCCTCCGGGATCAGCGCCTTTGCACCTGCAGCGACTACGGTACAAGTGAGCTCGGTCAGTACATCGATAAGTCCCACATTCAAGTACTCACCAGCAGCTGCGACCTGCTTCCGTATGCGTTCGGCGCTCGCGATGCTGCAGACCGGCCCGAGGTTGTACTCCTTCTCTGTTGGATCGCCCAGTTTGTATTTCTGCCAAAGTTCTCAGCGACGACCACAGACACATGCATGAGGTGATGCCGACCTTCGTGAGCTCAACGAATCTCTTGACGAACTCGTCGTAGACCTCCTCGTGGACGTAGATGCGCTGAAGGCGGCGAACAGTTAGTGTGAGCAATCCGACCCAGAGACCCGCACGCACCTCGATAGCGCAGCAACTCTGACCAGAGTTGAACATAGCACCTATGCCATGGTCAGTATGGCATGGCAAACTCTACTGGATGCTGACGCTCACCATCAACGAGCTCCGCTACCGTGTAGTCGAGGTCGGCATCGGCGCGAACGTACGCTGGGTCCTTTCCTCCAAGCTACACAGAAATTCAGCGGGCTATCAGCCTGCAGACACCATGCACGTACTGACCTCGAGCCCTACACCCTTGAATCCTGGCGCCTCGGCAGCGGCGATGTCCACTGCACGCCCACCAGCGACGCTTCCAGTGAATGCAACGAAGTCGACGAGGGGGTTCTTCACGGCCTTCGTGGTGAGCTCCGGACTCAAGTGAATCACCTGCAGTACGTCCTTAGGAACGCCGGCATTATGGAAGGCCAAGGCAAAACGCTCTGCTGCGAGAGGCGTTTGCGGAGACGGCTTGAGAACAACTGCATTGCCTGCAATGAGCGCGGGAAGCACAGAGTTGACCATGACGAGGTACGGGTAGCTGTGGCGCGTCGCCCCGGTCAGAATAGATATGCGCGGGAAAGGGAACGACATACTTCCATGGTGCAATGACGAGCACGACACCGAGAGGCGTGCGCTTTATGAAGCGACGGAAGCCCGGCTTGTCGGTATCCTCGAGGGTGACGTCCGAGAGGGCTTTCTCCGCGATAGACAGCAGGTAATCCGCCCGTTCAAGGGTTCCGCGAACCTCCCCTGCACCTTGCGTAACGGGGCTATCGGGTCCATCAGCATCACCGCTAGTGAGTTTGGAACGTATACTTACCGGCCCATTTGCAAAGTCAGTTCCAGCGGGATCTCGTCGCGCATCTTCCCAAACTCCTCCTACCTCCCCGCTCAGCGCCGCGCTCGCAGACATCGCGGACTCTGCGCACCATGAATCTCCTCCCGATCTCGACGCGCTGCTTCAAGGGCACACGGGCCCACTTTTCCTGCGCCGCCGCGGCATACTGAATGCTCCTCTCCAATTGCGTTTCTGAGGGGTATGACCGGATCACGAGGGGTTGCTGATTGTGCGGAATGAGCGTGGTCTGCGACGTCGGATCCGTGTCGAGTTGAAGTATAGTGCCCGCGGGATTGAGAGACATTGTGGTGATGATGGTGGATGAGATACAAGATGTAAGTACCCGTAAGCTTTCTCGTGAAGTCCCAGATCAGCATGCCGATGCCAATCGGGCAGTGGATCTGGACCTCGGTGATGGTTAACTTGTCCTCGACTGCCAGCATCTCACTTCTTGGAGCATTCGTCGTCGGACGTGACACTGATGCCTATAATGAAGTCTTTGTCCAGCAGACAATTCATCGTAAGTAGCCTTCAGCGTCGAGTGACAACGCTACATAGCCTGACCTTTTTTTACTTTGCCACCTGCCAGTGTGCAGCCATCGGACAACAACTCGCGTGAAGATCTAGGTTTGAATGTGACGCATCATGGATGGCAAGATTTGCGTGGTGGAGTACGAATACTTCATGCACAGGTATTTTCCTCGGCGGTCCAGCGAGCAGGAGCACGACGCACTCTCGAACCTGCAGTGGTCTGGTCCCGTCAAGGTTCAAGTTGCAAGGCCCGACCATGCCAAAGCGATGGTGAGTCTTACTGTCTATGAGTGGTGTTTCTAGTATACAATTGATGACTAGGTGGATGACTTCAATAGTTGGATGGAGCAGGCGCACATCGAGGACAACGACGGCTCGCCGTTTGGCTTGGGCTACAAGGTGGTTATGACCGCCAGCAGAACGGACCCAGCCGGACAGACCAAGCATCGTGCTTACCTCGCCTTGTATCCCACGGATGTTGCTCCGAACGCCAGGGAAGCACCGAAATGGTCCGCAATGGAGGTGTTCATCGAGTGCGAGCCCACGTCCACTCAGGACGATCCCTTCGACGAATCCGCGAAGGACTTCCGACCTTCGTCAGAGAGACGCAAAGGCAACCTCGGTCATATCGTGGCGCACGCTTCACTCATATTCGACAAACAGCACCGAACACACCTGTACACCGTCATTCTCTTCGGGGAGATGGCGCGCATCCTCCGCTGGGATCG
>WJSG01019867.1:0-11655 GCA_016618145.1 Sanghuangporus lonicericola
GTCACCAGGTTATGTTCGATGCAGGTGCCCGTCAGAAATGTGAGCGCGGCGAGCCGCGCTTCTCCTCTCGGCATGGGACAATCGAAGAATTTGCAGGGGCAGACCGGTGGTCTGCTCTTGAATGCTGCGCGTGTCACCTTTCGTGTTCGAAGAGTCGAGTGATGAGCGGTAGTCCGGCCGCCTAAATATGTCTGAGCAGGGAGTATAAGTAGTCCGCTAAGTAGATAGTTTTCTCTCAAGAATGTCTCGGGGTGACGAAATTGGGAACTTAGCCTCGAGGTTGGTGGTGAGTTGTCTTCCCCAACGAGGCAGGGCGATCTGGCGGGCCTGACTGCTTGATTATCGTCGGCGCTGTTAAAAGTACCGTATATATATCCAGTGTCCTACTGTCCACAGATGACACGAAGGATGGCGGGCTTAGCCTGTAAAAGTTTGGACCATTGTCGACCGCGGTATTATCCATGGGGAGGGCTGCTGTGCTTGCATGACGCGAAGACAAAGACGGAATCGAACGCAATCAACAAGTTGGAAAGGAGCCTTTGCATAGTGGTGCTTTCAAAAGACAATATGGTCGGACAGGAGAAACGAGAACGTGCAGAGCGCCCACGCAGCGGAGCAACATTGTCGGGCGCTCCGAAGCTTGACTGTTCGGAAGGATATTTTCAATCATTGCTCTTCAATGGCTACATGACTTCAAGGAGTGGTTTCGTACCGCAGGACCCAGATATCGATTCCAATTCGACCCACAGGTCTCGAGTTTGTTACGATATTGAAAGTACATAAATACTAGTACTGGCAGTTCGTTATAATGCTCCTGACTATGACAAGGAAGAGGCAGATAGAACGCGCATAAAAGGTACAGAACACGACCGAGGACTATCAAGGTCCTCCCGTCCCACTCAAGGTTGCACATGCTCCGAATCGGATTCCGAGGCGGCCTGTGCGGATGCTCATAGGTTGTACTCCTCGATCTGCGACCGTAGCGTCCAGCGCAGGGCAGCACGGCCTTCTGCTGTGCTCATGCGCGTCAGCAGCTCCCCACGAAGACTCGCGAAGCGAGCCTTCAGCTCGGCAGCGTGCTGTTGCAGCCCGTTCAAGAACCCAATGAATCGCATGGCGCCCTCCTTCGTCGAGAGGTCGAATCGATAATGGGCAGTATTGCGGTCCGCAATGTAGAGGACCTGTAGACCTGGTCAGTAAGCGGGACTATCATCGTGCGGAGACGGGGGAGGAGGATCGCGTGAACGTACCCCGTTGCTCTCCGAGCACCATGCTGCGGACACGTAGCCGTAGCGGCCAGCAGTTATGAGACCGTAGACCGGGAAGTCCCTAATTCCAAGAACGGCCAGGAAATGGGCGGCAGAGACACAGCACAGACGCAGTGCATTCCTCGTGATTACGTTCAAGTCGAGTGAGGCTTGATGCTTCACGAGCAGAACAGGAAGGCGAAATACTCCATCGTCTAAGCTGGTGTCGTTTTGGAAGAGCGAGATTTCCTGGATGAAATCCCTTCCTGCTCCAGCCCCCGCGTCGACCAGGAGATCGAGGTCCACAGCGCTGATCGCTGCATCCAGGCGACACCCAAGAGGGTATTGAGTCAGACGATCGGCCAGCTTCTCGATTTGGCACAGCCTGGCCTTGGTACCAGTATCCGACGCCCTGATTACCGTACGGATTGAGCAAACGACCTGCTCCGTGTGCCTCCATACACTTTCCAATTCCTCAGCTGCCGGTCGGCAACTATCTGGCAGGCTGCCTCTGAAGTTTTCGTTCGCGTCCAAAAATTCTTGCCAGTCATCACTGGCCAGAAAGTCGTGATCACTTGCCAACGCATCAAACCCTACGTGCGGCATACGGGCGTCTGGAAGAGACCGGGCGACACGGTCATATTCTGTGCAGCGCAGAGTATGAACGGAGACGGAGATGCTGACAGAAGTATTGGTCAACCCTCCCTAACTCATTGCAGATGATTATCACTCACGTAAATTCAGGCCGAATGGGAGCATCGTACGACATTTCGGATTCAACAGACCAAGCAATGAGGGCCGTCCATATAGGAGTCACATCTTGAGCAGCTTCGTCTTGGTTCGAATAGGAGATCACGGCGATCAAACCGCCGATGATGGGCGTGGTCAGATAAGGGGTAGTGGTGATCTCCTGGGGGAATAGGCGATCGTATATCCCACCGAACACAGTAGCGAGCTCGGCGTAAACGACTGCACCACGGTTTAAACCCACGGTGAGGACGTGGTAGTCAAGGGACCAAGCCGCGATTCCTGGACGTTCAAGGTCGATCAAGACAGCTTCATCCTCGTGGAGTTCTCGTTCAGGAGACCTGCTCAGTACCGCGGTCAGCCGCATTGCACGTGCATTCAAATGAGCTTCTGACCAAGAATCTGTCTCAGTGTACAACCTAGAAGTATTGGATGCGTATCAGAAAAGTGCGCTGTAAAATACTCGCATGTCAGCTAGATGCTCACATTCTATCGATAGCTTCCGATCCCGAGATTTCCGGCCAATCATATGAACTTGCACTGTTGATAACCAACCGCAGTCTACGTCAATTGAAGGACACGTTAAAGAACAGCACTGACCTTTCGTATACATGGCTGTACCACATAACGATGTCGGCTCTCCGCGAATATTCGAGCTCGTGATCTGGATTATGGTCAACACGCCAGCCGCCACATTTGCTAAGGAAAGGTGTGCCGCGTGGGAGGGTAAGCTGCTCGAGATCAGCAACGGTGTCAATCGCCGCGAGGCGCAGGAACTCGGCGAACGTGGAGAGGGACGCTGGACGTTCCAAATCAAACACTCCATGGCTTGGCGAGTCCCCCTCCGGAGGGAAGAGGAGACGAATCCCAGGCTGACCATGCTTATTAGCCTGAGCACACGTGCATGGAATCGGACTTCACCGACCGCACATGTCGAAATGTCCCTCCAAGCGACCAAAACACTGAAGGTGGAGCCGACCGTCGGATACATGATGCCAATCACGGGTAGTACAAGTCCGAGAGCTGCGCGCTGAGCTATGGCGCTGACCATAAGTGGCACAATATTGTGTTCGTCCGCCACACAGAATATCGGAACCAGGGGTACCGGGTGAAAGGGGGATGCGGATAGATGGAGGTGTGCATACTCGGATGGCAGACTGTCGTAAAGCCTGTATGGGAGGGTGTTTTCCGTTGTGCGGTCTGCCCTGAATGAACATCGCGCCCGCCCAGTAGCAGAATTGAGCTTACCGAACTCCAGGTAGTCCGTACCCGACCCCTCCTCCGTGGCATCGTAGTCGTTGGGATGAAAGCACTCAAATTGTACTTCAAAGTCATCCTCCGCGTGGCCTGGAGTGGCGGGGCCTTCTGCAGAGTCATCCGCATCGTCCGCATCCAATGCCTCGTCCGTAGCATCGGTATCTACCGCATCGTCCTCAGCGTCGGTGGCGTCTGTATTGCCTGCATTATGAAGGCAGCCGTTGAAGTCTGAGTATACGACATCTCCCATCGCACGGTCGTGAATGAGATCCGCCTCAGGCTGACTCTCGGAACCTGCCTGCACAAGCATGAGTTGCCGCTAACCAGGGAGGATGCTCTGAGATTACCATATTGAGGTTCGTAGGCACCATCATAAGAGATATCGCTGTTCCATATGCTTGGAGTAACTGCTCTTCTTGCGGCCGGGCCAATGAAGTCGCACCGGATCGCATATGTCGGCTACGCGCAAACCTACAATCGTGACTGAAGGACGATGTCAGCTTTGTGGATGTCCAGAACAGCAGACGTTACTCACTATATGGTGGCGTCCCTAACGACCTCTCTCACAACTCCGGCGATGAGATGGCTCCATCTGTACCTGGGGACCATGTGCAACCACCTGGTGATGTTTGGATCTTCACAGTCGACAAGGCACGACACAGGAGATGTTAACGACACATGTCCTTGGACGCCGAGTCTCATTGGAGTAGACATATCGTTGCCTCCGCATGCATAATGTGACGACGACGACGAATTCGAGTGGTCCACGAATGCGACTATTGACCGGACGGATGCTGGCCATTCGGGGACTATCTCGTTGAAAGTGGAGCAAATGATGGAGTCGTCCGCTGCGTAACGAGCAAGAACTTCACGGTGACACGCCAACATCGTTCAGTATTGCAGGCGAACCTGGAGCACTATACCTTCAAAGATACGGGGAAGTGCAGGTATCCGAGATACTTCACAATTGCCAGCGTGCAACGCCGGGCGCTGGCCGCCAGATGCCCGGAAGTCGCCGGGCCGCGATTATGGCCTGCGAGATTTGGACAACTTCGACGCTGTCACGGACTGCTCCTTTCAACCATACTACATAGAAGCAGTCATACTGCATTGTATTGTGGTGGAGATTTCATGGGAGGGTAATAAGTTAGTCATACTACTTACTTATATGGACTTCATGTACGTACCACCACTACGGTCACCGAAGTTCCCGAACTAGGTCGTACTCGCCGATCTGTGACTCTAGTGTCCACCGCAAGGCAGCACGACCTTCGGCTGTGTTCAGGCGCGTCAGAAGCTGCCCACGGACACTCGCAAAACGCGTCTTCAGCTCGGCAGCATGCCCTCGCAACCGATGCAAGAATCCGATGAATCGCATGGCGCCCTCGTTCGTCGAGAGATCGAACCGATAATGGGCAGTATTGTGGTCCGAAATGTAGAGGACCTGTAGATCTGGTCAGTAAGCGGGACTATCATCGTGCGGAAACGACGGAGGAGGATCGCGTGAACGTACCCCGTTGCTCTCCGAGCACCATGCTGCGGACACGTAGCCGTAGCGACCAGCAGTTATGAGACCGTAGACCGGGAAGTCCCTAATACCAAGAACGGCCAGGAAATGAGCGGCAGAGACACAGCACAGACGCAGTGCATTCCTCGTGATGGCTTCCAAGTCGAGATTCGGGGCCTGGTGTTTGACGAGCAGTACAGGAAGGCAAAATGCTCCGTCGTCTGAGATGGTAGTGTCCCGGAAGAACACGATTTCGTGAACAAATTCTCGTCCTGACCCAGTTCCCACTTCGACGAGGAAGTTAAAGTCCACAGCGCTGATCGCTGCATCCAAGTGACAGCCGAGAGGGTACTGAGTCAGACGGTCGGCCAGCATCTCCTGCTGGATGACGATGTCGGTATCCGTAGCTTCCTCCTCGAACACTGCACGGACAGTGTCAGATAAGTTTTCCATGTGCCTCCATACACTTTTCAATTCCTGACTTGCTGGTCGACAATTATCCGGTAGGGACCTTTTGGGACCCTCGTTGGCCATGACGAAGTGTCGCCAATCGTCGTTGGTCAGAATGCCGTGGTCATCCGCCAAACCCCCAAGAGCGACGTGCGGCATATGTGCATGTGGCAGTAAATGGACGACTCTGTCATACTCTCGACAGCGCAGAGTGTGCATAGAGATGCTAGCGCAAGCTCCGGTCAATGCGGAGAACATATGCGCCAAAAAATCATCACTCACGTGAATTCGAGTCGGACCAAAGCGTCATGCGACGCCTCGGGTTCACAGACCCAAGACATGAGGGCCCTCCATACAAGGAACGCGTCTTGATCAGCTTTATCGTCGCTGGAGTGGAACATCGGTTTGACTAATCTGCTGACAATGGCTGTGGCTGGGAACAGGGGAGCGCTGACCACCTGAGGACACAGGAGATTGTAAATGCCATCGAAAACAGTAGGGAATTCGGCATGAACGACTCCGCCCTGATTGATACCAACGGTGATGACATGGTAGTCGAGCGACCAGGCGGCGATCCCTGGGTGCTGAAGATCAATCAGGGCAGCTCCGTCCTTGTCATATAATTCTCGTTCAGGAGACCTAGACGGAGTCACGTTCAGCCACACGCATACAGGTACACCAGACATATTTTCTGACCATGATCCCATCTGCACGAACAGCCTGAAAGTACACAGTGTACGTTAGAAGGCGCGTGGTACTCGCGCACCAGCAAGATGCTTACATCGGATGCGTCGATTCAGCCTCCGACCAAACCGACCGAATACATGACCTTGCACTGGACAATCAATCAACTACCAATTTCTCTAGAGAACGATACGAGCCAGACTTACCTGTCACATACATGTCTGGCCCACCTCGCGATGTCGACCCTCCACGGAGATTGGAGTTCATCATCGCGGCTATCGTCCATACGCCATACGCAATTGGCGTTGAAGGAAGACGTGCTGTGCTGGCGAGTGTCCCGGTCGAGATCAGCGAGGACCTGAACTGACGCGAGGTGCAAAAATACAACGAATGTGCGAAGAGATTCTGTACGTTCCAAATCGAATACTCCGTCGCTCAGCGAGTCGCCCTCCATGGAGAGGATAAGACGGATGCTAGGCTGGCGCGTCTCTTGTCAGCCTGAGTATACGGGTGCACGGGATAGTGAGATACCAACCACCGGTGTCGTATCGTCCCTCCACGCCACCAAAACGCTGATGTTCGAGCCAGTCGTCGGATACAAGATGCCAATAACAGGTAGGTCAAGTCCAAGAGTTTGGCGTTGGAATACCGCGCTGACCATGAGTGCGACGATGTTGTGTTCGTCCGCCACGCAGAGTATCGGCACTAGTGGCAGGGGATGCAGCGGCGTTGCTAAAAGATGGAGCTGCACGTAGTGTGGGGGCAAACTGTCGTAGAGTTGGCTCGGGAGAGTGCGATCTAGTTTGAGTCGGAGTCAGCTCAGGTGTTATTAGATGTTATTGAAAAACCACACAGCTTGTATCGCAGTCGTCTGCATCGTTGTCATAGTTTATGGGGGCGTCATTCTGGACTTCACTTGAGGGGTCTTCTGAGATACCATCTGCCGCATTGCCACCGCCGTCTAGACTGCTGCCGACCTTGATGTCGTCATCCAGGACAACCACTTCGCCTGTACCGCCATCGCCTGTATCGCCAGAGGTGGTTGAGTCGTCATTCAAGTCGGTGTCTTCGCTGGAGGACGTCGGAGTTGATTCACAGCAAACCTCGCTGGAATCACTCCTGTCATCGCCGTCGCCTGACTGGTCAAGCAAAGCACACTTGAATGATTCAGCATCAAGGGCTTCACGACACAAGGATTCAGCAGCTTACAGGATGTACAAATGCAGGGACCATGATGAGCGACTTTGCCTCGCCGTAGTGGACTTCGTCGACGAGATCTCCTGAGCGTGCGCCGTATCGGGCACGTGCAAAGCTACAGTTGTGGCTAGACAAACACGTCAAGGCATCATCTGTCGTCGATCAATACAGTACTCACTAGACCGTGACGTCCGGGAGGCTCTCCTTGACGATTTCCGACATAAGGTATGTCCACGAATCTCTCGCGCTCGCACGAAACCATTTATTCAGCTTCCGGGTGTCGTCCTGATAACCTGGCGAAGACACGGAGCCTAACAGCCGGTGACTGAGCAAAGATGACATGCGTTCGTCCGGAGCCACGCTCCCGGCAGCAGGTGCTGAGCCGTCCGAACCATACGTCTTGTCCGATTTGGATATGGAGACGGCTTGCTGAAGGCATGACATTGTAGACGAGACAGGCGTGGGCCATCCGGTGGCGTTTGCGTCGAGTGGAGAGCAGGAAACGCGGCACCCTAGGTCGGCGATGGACTGAACCAGAGCCTCCCGCTGAGGGGAGAGCATGTATGAGAATTGTGACGCGAGGACGGGTTGAACAAGTAGGGAAGACAGCACTCACCCATCGTTCTCAGGCTGATTGTCCCTGTCGTAAGGCAAGCTGGCCAAACAGCGCGTGCTCTCATCGAGGCGAGATCTCAGATCTTATGCCTGGTATGACATTGAGCTATGTCGTTGCAATGGGTTGGAAAGTCAGGTATACCCATATGTAGGACGTCCCGATCCTGCTGTTGAGCACGCGTCCTCGTCAATGCCATGGCCCAGGTGTTCCAATGTGATGATTGCAGGCTCGTCAGGAACAATACAACCGGTTATAGTCGGCTAAATCTGGGTAACTCAGTGAGGCCTTCTTCAGCTGCGAGTGCTCGCGGCGATGTTGCAAAGTTCGTATGATGAGTACACCCCGTCAGCCGGCCTGCTGGACACAGACTTCAATATAGGTCTCAGTGTCACGTCCGACGGCGAGATCTCACCTTACAAAAGGGGAGATGCTGGCAGTTCGAGGACAAGTTAACCATCATACAAAATCCAGATCTACTGCCCGATTTGCATCGGCAATATGGGACTGCTCGAGAAAGACGGTCTAGCACATCTTGTCTTCTTTCCACCATCATCACCAAGATGTCTCTCAATCCCGCGGGCACTATACTTCAACTCGACACGGATCCAACGTCGCAGACCACACTCATTCCGCACAATCAGCAACCCCTCGTGATCCGGTCATATCCCTCAGAAACGCAACTGGAGAGGAGCATCCAGTATGCAGCGGCTGCGCAGGAAAAGTGGGCTCGTGTGCCCTTGAAGCAGCGCGTTGAGATCGGGAGGAGATTCATGGTGCGCAGAGTCCGCGATGTCTGCGAGCGCGGCGCTGAGCGGGGAGGTAGGAGGAGTTTGAGAAGATGCGCGACGAGATCCCGCTGGAATTGACTCTGCAAATGGGCCGGTGAGTATATGTTTCAAAGGCACTACTTGTGATGTTGACGGGTCTTGATAGCCCCGTTACGCAAGGTGGAGGAGAGGTGCGAGGAACCCTTGAACGGGCGGAGTACTTGCTGTCCATCGCGGAGAAAGCCCTCTCGGATGTCACACTCGAGGATACTGACAAGCCGGGCTTCCGTCGCTTCATAAAGCGCACGCCTCTCGGTGTCGTGCTCGTAATTGCGCCATGGAAGTACGTCGTTCCATTTCCCGCACATACCTACTCTGACCGAGGTGATGCACACCAGCTACCCCTACCTCGTCATGGTCAACTCTGTGCTCCCCGCGCTCATTGCAGGCAATGCAGTCGTCCTCAAGCCGTCTCCGCAAACGCCTCTCGCAGCAGAGCGCTTTGCCTTGGCCTTCCACAATGCCGGCGTCCCCAAGGACGTACTGCAGGTGATCCATTTGAGTCCGGAGCTCACCACGAAAGCCGTGAAGAATCCCCTCGTCGATTTCGTTGCATTCACTGGAAGTGTCGCTGGCGGTCGCGCGGTGGACATCGCCGCTGCCGAGGCGCCAGGATTTAAGGGTGTAGGGCTCGAGGTCAGTACGTGAATTGTGTCTGCAAACGGATAGCAAGCTGACTCTCTGTGTAGCTCGGAGGAAAGGACCCAGCGTACGTTCGCGCAGATGCCGACCTCGACTACACGGTAGCGGAGCTTGTTGACGGTGAGCGTCAGGATCCAGTGGAGTTTGTCATGCCATACTGACCATGGTGTAGGTGCTATGTTCAACTCTGGTCAGAGTTGCTGTGCTATCGAGGTGCGTGCGTTTCTCTGGGTCGGATTGCTCCTACTAACTGTTCGCCGCCTCCAGCGCATCTACGTCCACGAGAACGTATATGACGAGTTCGTCAAGAAATTCGTTGAGCTCACGAAGGTCGGCATCATTTCAAGCATGTCTTTTTGCTCGTTCTGACAAGTTTGCAGAAATACAAACTGGGAGATCCCACAGAGAAGGAGTACAACCTCGGGCCAGTCTGTAGTATCGCGAGCGCTGAGCGCATACGGAAGCAGGTCGCAGCCGCTGGTGAGTTTCTGGAGTGGGATTCCGTTGGTATACTGACCGAGCTCACCTGTACCGTAGTCGCTGCAGGTGCAAAGGCGCTGATCCCGGAGGATCTCTTCCCAGCTGCTCAACCGTGTGTCCTTTTCCTGATGTCCGGCTTCTGACGTTGCTGACGCATGCCGCAGTGGTACCGCATTTGTCGCCCCGCAAGTGCTCGTCGACGTGAACCACTGTAAGTCATTCGTTCCCGACACGCCCACGTATGCTTACTCCAGTGCGTGCAGCGATGGAGGTCATGAAGGTGAGAGCCCACTCGGCTTGCTGCACATGTGCCTACTCATGACTTATCTTATGCACCATGCAGGATGAGACGTTCGGTCCAGTGGTTGGCATCCAGAAGGTCGGCTCCGACGACGAGGCCATCGCACTCATGAACGACTCGCCGTACGGCCTCACCGCGTCCGTGTGGACGAACGCGGCTGCCAATCCCGAGTCCGAGAAGGCGTTCTACAACATCATGGACGAGCTGCAGACCGGCACGGTGTTCCTGAACCGGTGCGACTACCTCGACCCTGCGCTTGCGTGGACGGGCGTGAAGAACAGCGGGCGCGGTGTCAGTCTGAGCAAGTTTGGTGAGTCGTAGTATAGTTCAAGACGTGTCGTATGATGGTGACGCTGATGCTTTGTGGTAGGTTATGACCAGCTGACGAGGGCGAAGTCGGTGCATATGAAGATCAAGACGTCGTCGTAAACGTGGAGGGGTGGCATACTGACAATGTACTGTAGGAAGTTGTAACGAATACAATGTGCTTGAATATGACGACAACATCGTAACATACATACAACAGCCTCCTACTTGCCGAAGGACTGTTTGAGGATGATGCATGTGGATGAGTACCAAGAGCGTTATGAGGCAGCTTCGCTGAATCGCTCGTTCTGAGCACGTTGTGAAGCAACCGCTGCATCGTAGTTAGGCGCCGATTTTGAAAAAATTCCTGGCAATACTTCGTAACCCTCTTGGTCCCTCTCTGTTAACTACCACCACTGGTCGCGGATTTGGTAGGTGTTGATAACAAACACTATACTCGGTAAGCAATAATCAGTCGGGGCGCACATACAGCATACAGCATCGTTGACCTCATTGAACTCGGCCTCAAGAGCTCCTTTACTTACCTCTTCCCGCCACCACCGTTCAACCACCGTTGTCGCCCGGCCTGCCAGTACACCCACACATGGACTGCCTAAAGACACATGGCTCTCACTGACCAGACCTCAATCCACGGTTCCACTACTTAGCCCAAGGGGGCAATCGTCATTAGCGTCGAGCGACACCTCTACATAACCTGATTTTCTTTTTCACTCTACCACCTGCGTGGCCATCGGATAACATCTCGTCGTAGAGAGGCGGCGCAGCATGGATAGCAAGATTTGCATGGTGGAGCATGAATACTTCATGCACAGGTATTTTCCTCGGCGGTCCAGCGGGCAGAAGCCCGATGCACCCTCGAACCTGCAGTGGTCTGGTCCCGTCAAGGTTCAATGGCCCGAACAAGCCAAGGCGACGGTGAATTTTAGTGTTTTTCAGTGGTGTCTCTAATATTCAATCGATGACTAGGTGGATGGCTTCAATAGTTGGATGGAGCAGGCGAACATCGAGGACAACGACGGTCCGCCGTCTGGCGTGGGCTACAAGATGGTTATGACCGCCAGCAGAACGGACCAAGCCGGACAGACCAAGCATCGTGCTTACCTCGCTTTGTACCCCACGGATGTTGCTCCGGACGCCAGGGAAGCACCGAAATGGTCCGCAATGGAGGTGTTCATCGAGTGCGAGCCCACGTCCACTGAGGATGATCCCTTCGACGAAGACGCGAGGGACTTCCGACCTTCGTCAGAGAGGCGCAAAGGCAAACTCAGCCAAATCATGGCGCACGCTTCACTCATATTCGACAAACAGCACCGAACACACCTGTACACCGTCATTCTCTTCGGGGAGATGGCGCGCATCCTCCGCTGGGATCG
>WJSG01019875.1:0-14112 GCA_016618145.1 Sanghuangporus lonicericola
GGAAGTCAACGCGAGTTCCGCATCTCCCGACGCGGCCTCCATACCCGCCGACGCTCCGCCTTTCGCACGACGTACTCAACGCGTCGTTCGTGTAGAGGCAAAGCCTTCTTCCCAAACTCGCCAGTCCATCAGCGTCATCACCAGCCGACGCTGCGCAATGTAAGTACTCAACGCGTCGTTCGTGTAGAGCCAAAGCCTTCGCTCAGGAAACTCAACACCGTCACGTCGTCCGATTGACTAGCGTAACAGTCGCCAGAATATGCCGCGTTACATTCGTCTCCATGCGATACCTGTGGAGGACCTTACACGCTATCGCCATAGGAGGAAGAGGCTCCTTCGTTCGTAAAATTGGAAGGTATGTACCAGTACGGCTCGTTCTGGCGCATACATAAATAACACGATCTCAAACACCAGTCATATATTGCCAGTGTCGCCTGAAGTGTTGCAGTTCAACACTCCCGCCACACCGCAACCTATCGCGCACCCTTGGCAACACCACGAATCGTACGGGTGCATCATGCACCGGTCCTTTTCAAGATGATTTTACAGCTTCTGTCTGCTTGCCCGGAGTCCGTCTCCTGCCCTATCGTGTCCGCACATGTTTAGGAGCCTGCACATCAAAATCTGCGGACTGCCGCCGTTACTCTGGAACGAGGAGGAGTATGCTAATGCACCCGATCTGCACCGTGCCGCACAGGGCAGAGCTCAGCATCTCGCAAGCCCGCATGGCGTTCTCCCGAATGCGAAGACTTCCCCATGGTCCGAGTCCCGTTTCGCTCGTCTCTAGAGAAAGGTGCAGCGGAATCCAGTGTTCTTCTGGTCAACCTTCTCCGCTGTCAATGAGGGTTCGACCTTCAGGAGGTCATCGCAGCAGGGAATATAAGGGTAGCAGACGGGCAGGCAGCGGCGGGGAAAGCATTGAGCTAGAGGACGACGAACCCGGTACAGGGATCTAGATGGCATGGATCCTCATACCGCCGTTCTGGTTAGGCAGCTATTGTTCGTAGGAATCCTGAAAGCGTCTCTCTCACGCGCGGTGCGCTCAAGGCAGTGACACAGGATTAGTACTGCCTCACAACGTGCACATACATATGTATGTATATTTGAGTTCCGACTTGAACACGAACTCATTGCTTCGCGTCTGTCAGCTGGGAAGCAGCCTACAAGAGTCGTGGAGGCCGAGGACGGACAGCATCTATCGACTGCCACTTCAGCCACAGTCTGTCGACCAAGACTACCGCATCTCAGAGACGGCACCATGGCTTCATCTGATTCACATGCAAGCTCAAAGATTATGCTTCAGGGGAAGGCTGAAGAACACAAAACCGCCGATATTGTGAGTGTCTCTGTATGCTGCCACCAGCGAGCTGGACGTCTGTTGACGATGTATGACCACTGCCAGGACGAGGAGGATGATTCGGAAACCAAGCCCGATATTATGACCTGGAGCTTTCCCAGTCCTGAGGTGAGTATCAGATCTAGTGGTCGCTTCTGTCGTCTTCGTACGGCGGCGTTACCAAAGAAGCTTGCGCATTCTCCGAGTTTCAAAACGGCTTCGCTGCCTATATCCTCTCGCAGTAACATCTTGATAATCTATGTGAACCTACGGAACGTCATGAGTCCTAAAGAGAGCGTGCCAACGGCGGTTGCGCTCGCAGCTGTCTATGTTCGGACGTCGGTACCTAGAGGCGTTGGTGGTCGGACGACCTCCTCATGCCTCGTGGTCTGGCAGTCCAAACGCGATCACCGGAGTCGCATCTATTATATCACTGGTAGGACTAGCCCGAACTCATCATCTTCATCCCTAGGCGATTCGGGAGGAACTGTCGAAAGAGTTCACTACCGAACAGAAGGAGAATGTGTGGTCGGAGGCTGCAGAAGCTGTGAAGGCATCTTATGACCACCTTCTGGGGCGTTGGAAGGAGGAAATGGACTCTCTGCTCATATATGTGAGTAGTACGTTTACTTCCAACATCGGCGAGCGATCCCACTTATCATTCCTCAGGCCGGTGTCTCTTCAGCTGTGCTGACCGCGTTCAACGTGGAGTCGTACCATCTACTCCAGCCGGACCCTGCGGACCCTACGCTCGCGATACTGAAGCAGATCTCCGCGCAACTCAACGGTTACACCTTGACTCCTCCCTTTTTGAATGCCACCAATACCACTGGACTCGCTCAAGTGCAGTTCCAGGCCCCGACATCCGCCGTCTGGCTGAACTCGTTGTGGTTCTCCAGCTTGGTGTTCAGTTTCGCCGCAGCGATGCTGGCCCTGTTTGTCAAGCAGTGGATCTACGAAGCACTGGTCCCAGGAACCTCCCGTGAGAGCGCGCGGCTGCGGCAGTACCGCTTCGACGGGCTGCTGCAGTGGCGCGTTGGGACGGTGGTCGTCGTTCTACCTATACTGCTCCAGCTCGCTTCCGTCCTCTTTCTCGCAGGGTTACTGGTCCTCCTTTGGACGTTGCACAATACCGTGGCTGTCATCACATCGATCCTAGTCACTGTCGTTTTCACCTTCGTCATCGGCTTCACCCTCCTACCGGTTTTCAAGAGCGACTGCTCTTACCGGTCACCTGCATCGTTCGCCATCTACGCCGTGCTCAGAGTCGCCCGCAACGAGTTCATGCGGGGGATTCGTGGCGTCTGTAAGGTGATATATCTGTGGTCGATGCGATGGGAGGCAGAGGCGTTGATCCATGCCTATCGTGCCCAGTTTGTGCGACTGAGCGACTTTGCCTACGAGGCCTACGATAGCATGCCGACATGGCGTGGCCGGGACCAGAACGACATCTACCGGTATCATGGCGATCTCAGTCGTGCCATAATCACGACCGCGTACTCAACAACCGCGGATAAGAAGTTCCTATCCTCTATGCCCGTCATCTTCTCCGACCTGCCCCCCGAGCAAGTGCCCAAATGCTTCCAAGACATACACAACTTCATGCAGGCAGAATGGGGACACTGGCATCTTCCGGATCGTCTGCTGATGGAAGATGGAATCACTTTGCCCTTATGCGCGACGTATGGCATCCGGCATATGCTTGCAAGCTCCGACAGGGGTGCCGACTGGTGGCTCAACGACATACAAGTCATTTTCCGTCACTATTTCATTGGCGACAAGTCAACCGAGAAGTTTGCGGAGCTCGCCTGTAAGACCCTCTGTCACTACGCTGTGGAGAACCGTGCATCCCGCCGTGCATTTGGTCTTGCATACAAGACACTCAAGTTAATGTATGAAAGGCAAGGAGCTCGCCACACATATGATACCCTGGCTCACGGTGCGTCGTCATGAGAGATGTCAGCGGGCACAGCTGACTTGCATTTTCATCATCAGCTAAAGCGATGTATGAGGTGGAAATCGCCGTATGGGATCCGTCTCTGGGCTTTGGGACATTCAGAGATAGAACACAGGCCGTTTACGTGCTTCTGCACATCGTTCGCGCGACGATCTCCGGCCAATCCCGGCTCACTCCCTCGCAGACTGATGCCATGCTTGCATGGGGTCAGCAAGAACTAACCCGTGTACGCGAGTGGTTGCACGGTCTCGACTGGACCGGGCTGCACAAGGGCTGTCTCATCAGGTCAGGAAATGCTGGAGAGGTCCTCGCGTTCCCCCATATCGCATCACACTATCTCATCAAGATGATCATCAACCCACTCATCAGGTTATGCTCGATACCGGGTGGTCTTGCGGTAGTATCCGGAGAGCTTGTCTCTGCGGTTGAGCACACATGGTCCGCCGCACGTCTCGCATATCCAGACCTGGTGAATGCGGATATAGGATTTGTGTGGTCTTCGGGGTTGGCCCGCATAGACTCTCGGTTGGCACAGCTGACGGCACTGGTGATTGCTCAATGTTCTCCGTAGACTATTCCGGGAACCTCATGTTTGAATTGTACTCGAACTGACTGTAAGTAAGCACCGCATATATATTGCTACAGTACTAGTCGTTCATCAGCTGGAGTGACAGTAAGGCTTCATCGTTGCATCCGGCACAGAAAACACGCGATATTCGAGCGATAGTTGCGCCAAGTACCGTTACGGTACGTCCCTGCCGCCGCTGTCGCAGTGATGCTATGCACGCCAATGTAGACTCCAGCTGGAACAGGCGAATCAACGTGCGCTGGCCTTCTCCGATGCCTTCGATTCCCTGGGTTATACTTGCGCTCCAACTACCTGACAGCCTTGAGATCAGCGCGAACACAAAGTACCATCAACAACAAGAGCACATACCCACCCCGTTCCGCGGCCTCAGGCTCCAGGACGCTCCTAGTAGTTACGACACTTGAAGAGGAAGAAGGTCGTCTATCCCAGCATGCAAGACAAGCACACCGACAGACCCTCCTCCACGAGAGTTCGAACAAGAGTGAGTTGCTGTTCCTTCAGCTCAGCGCCGTAGTCCCGAACGATGACCTCCACCTGTGCGAGGGTCCTTATCTCCATGAGAGCAGTCTTCAGGGGGCGCCATGCAGCGCTGACATCCTGCCCGGCCAGCTTCAAAGAACGCAGAGCCGATCTTCCATCACGATCGGCGTCAATGGTGATACGTCCGGTCCGCAGAGCAGGCAACGCTCGTCTGCAGAGCGTAGTGAGGAGGTCCGCGCTTGCCCGGAAGCAGGAAGGAAGCCAGCCCCGCCCCGCCGCGGGGATGCTAGAGATCTCTTCGCCGTAAACCATAAGTGCAGGTGCAAATTGTGAAATGCGGTGCACGTACTGAGGTCCAGCGCATGTTCAAGGACCGGCCGGACCACGGGGGCCTGGTCTACGTACCCGTCGATGTTCGAGACAGTGGCCGATCGGCCGCCAGCGACGTCAGGCAAGGGAACAAGAGGCGGCGGCAGGCCGGTCTTCCTGGAGCTATCCAAGAACGGCGTATTCGAGCTCGAGCGACAGGAGAGACAGAGGCGACCGGATCCCGAGGCGAGGTGTCTCCACGACAGAGGCGTCCACGACGCTTGTGCGAGACTGGGACTGGTTGGGATACACACAGGCTTAGCATCCGCGCGTTGGATCTGCTGGTTCGGAGCGGTGATGAGATTGAGGACCGGCAGATCTGAACACGATTCAGTACGATCCTGAGCAAATTGATGTTTCTTCTTGCCTTCGTACAACACCTGTTGGAGGATCATTAGATGGAGGTAGGAAGAAAGTCGGGAAGAGGAGCACTTCCAATGTCACAAGCACGTTAATGAGCATTGATAATTGCTGGCTTCAAACGCGGATTAATGATGTATGACAACGGCGTTCAAGGAACTCTAGGTCTGAAGGAGCAGAACGAATCGCGGACATGGGAGAAATGGGACAATTGTCACAAGGGTACATAGTCTGTCTAACGTATCAGCTTAGGCACAAAGTTGCAATGACCACACACCAAACAACGCCCTCCCCTCATGTGCAAGCCTCCGTGTCCTGCTGTACCTCAACGTCAACTCCCTCGGCACCCGATAGCCCTCGGCATTCCACCTTGCAAAGGTGTTCACAACCTTCTCCGCAACGGCCTACGACACCGACCTGATCGGGTTCGAGGGGCGCAAACGGGCCGAAGACGCGCAGTTCGATGCAAAGCAGGCCAGGAAGGAGGGTGAACAAGACGTTCCACAAGTCACCCCGGTCCGAGTCAAGAGTCAGGACGAGCTCCGTGACGTCGGGATCTGCGCGGATCGACTCCGCCTGGCGATTTTGGACTTGGAGGTCGAACGACTGCTGGATGAAGATTGTGCGCGCGAAAGGCTGCGATGGGTGAGGACCAAGGATAGCGGAACCTTGATTTCCGCAATCTTCTTGCTGCTGATATAGACTCGCAGAGAGTTGTCGAGTTCGACCCTACGCGCAAGATGTGGATCGCCGCGGCAGAAGGCAAGAGAGAAGATGGTGTCGCCGAGGGATCTTCTCTTCTTTGACGAGGTAAGTGCGACGTCCAGGAGAGCATGCGGGTGTAGCGTGCATAGAAACATGCAGAACGAGATGATGGCAGCGGCCTCGTCCTGCATGGTCCAGCTGCGGAGAGCCTGATCCGGGAAATGCATCTCTGTCTCGTCGGACCACACAAGCATGGGCAGCGCATCACATATTGTGAGCGTCTTGAGGGTGCGGCGTTCGAGGACTTGCATGAGGACACCCCACGACAGTATCCTGCTGTCGGCGTCCTCCGGGGTTCCTGCGACGTGGAGATGTGCGGACCGGCCAGCCATGGACCTGACAGGACTTCAGACGTGCGGAGCGTACAGAGACGAGAGTGCTTGAGATAGCCGGGATCGGCTGAGACGGTCGATCGTAGAATCAGAGCCACGCGAACTCCTCGAGATTTGGCAAGCCTGAAGACTTCCCGATACCAGCGCCGCTGAGGACAGTCGTTGTCCCTAGGGCAACAGGGCATCCACGAGTACACGCGCGGGGCCGTACTGTCTGTCGAGAGGTCGAGAGGTACTGTACGACCAGTACGTACGGAGCGGACCGCCTGATGGCATCGCAGTACATGACATCGCCAGCGCGAGAAATTGAAGCGCCTTGCATGTTGAGCTGCAGGAACGGCGAGATGTCCAGCGAGAAGGCAAAAAAGTATGGCAAGGATGGCTTCAGTGCGCCGTCGTATATGTCGGGGAAGTGTGTGCGGGGAAGCGGAGGAAATGACTGACAGGGAGGGAAATCGCCATGCGCTGGAGACGACGTTTGCCCAGAAGGCTAATGAGTATTTGGTGACGGCGTACCAGGCGCGACATACAAGTCCAAAATTGAGCATCCGCCAAGGGGTGTGCGAGGAGCCTCGCGAGAGTAGCTTGATGACGACCTTCGTCGGGAGGTTTCTGATCTTGAGGATGCGTCTTTCAAAGAAAGCTGCTTGAAGTTCGGCAGCCATTCCGGTGATGCAGATAGGTGGAGGGTAAAAGAGAATACAGAGGACAGCGTGTGTGGGGGGTTTCCTGAGCTCGCCGAGCACGATAGCGGTATTCGCTGGGGTGTCGGTGGTGGTAGGAAGGATGGTGCAAGTCTAAGCGCTAGCTTGTACTCGCGATCGTTCCTCCTCCCTCCTCCACGACCAGCCTGGCTTGCAGCTGCTCGCTCTCGACGCCTTGCGCCGTCTATCCATGGACGCTACTCTTCCCACCATCCAGGAGGAGGCGCGCCACGATTGTGCTACGTTTGCGACCCACTCAGCACGCCCTGTCGTCCTTGACTCGACTCTCTCTAACTATCCTCGACACTCGCTCAAGATTTTTCCGAGTATGCTGCTCCACTGAGTCCAACGAGTACCGAGTCCTCGCTCCTATGTCTGCTCCCGGTATTGCCCACAGGCTCGCTCCCCTTACCTCTTTTGCGTGGGTACATCTTCGGTACTCTGCGAGAGTCTCTATGTTAACAGTGATGTGCTGCAGGATCTTACAGATAATGAGGCTTTCCGGACGGCTCTCGCTCCTATATCTTGCACTCTTCTGCGGTCCTTTTGACTCAGACTCATTCAGCCATGCGTCCCGTGTGGATGCGCAAAACGAAGTCGCCCGTCGTCCGCCGTGGCAGACTGCTTCCCCTCTGCGAAATGCCGTACGATCGGAAGGTATGTACTCTGTCTTACTTCTGCGCATAAAGAACATGATCCCTGATACCAAGATCATGTGCTGTTCAGGACCCTCGCCACACTTCGACCTTCCGAAATATCCGCAACAAGGAGGGAGGAGGAGGAGGAAGGGGATCCGTCGGTGCGCTCGATCTGCGCCGTCGCACACAGGATAGAGCTCAGTGCCGTGCACGCTCGCATGGTCTCCTGCCAAACGCAAAGAGACATGTATGACGTGCGTCCCACTTTCCTTCGTTCCTGGGAGCAAGTTTTGGCGAAAGTCCATATCCTTCTCTCCGCCTTCCCTGTCGTCAAACGGGCCCCCTACCCGTCTGTGCTACCTCCGGGAGCCTACACGCATCATTCCCTTCTTCCTGAACCTGCCCGTCGGGCATACTGCCCCCGCGTAGACTCGAAGCCGGCCTGTACTCGCCACCGTTGAGGTTCTGTATCACTCTCGGGCTTGCGTCAATCGCATACCTCGTGGAGTTTATGCCGGTCCTGCGCGTTACGCAGGTACGACGCGTGAGGACGCCTGTGCTTCGAGTGTAGTCGCGCTCCTTCCACATCCTGCCACGCGCGCTTCTCGTCGCCGTCGCCGTCGCCGTCACGTCCGCCGTATATCGACCAGCAGCTTCGCTCATGTGGAGGGAGGTCGGCTACGTCCTGGATGTCAGCAGAGGCGGGCGAAGTCGTTGCGCGTCCCCGATTCTGTGCCCTACTATCGCCTCATCGGTCTCTTACGGATATCTGCCGATATCTGCTCCTCATGGTCAATTGCCCGCATCGACCTCGCCGAGACGACACTGTGGAAGACGTCGCCGTGTCTCGCGCCAGGGGCCGTCCAGCTCATGATGATCGTCACGTTTCTCTCGTCTTCCTTGTGTCCTCGACAGATGGACCAGACCCTAGGCCGCGGGCAAGTCGCGCAATGTCGGCGCCAGTCTCTGACGAGCCATGGACGGCAGTTGCTGGATCCCTTACTAGCACCTCATTGCGTATTACATCCCCCGTAGCGCTGCCTTCGCGTCTCAATATACCGTCTCCCTCTATCGTTTCTGTGTGCACACTCGTACCCAGGATACGATCTTGCGGAGGTCGTCATCGCAGCTCGGAAGGCTAGTGGTAAGCAGACCGGCACGCAGCAGCGGAGACTGCACTGAGCGGGGGAAGCTGTAGGATGACGGAGCTTTGAGTACTGCCTTCGACTGCAGCTGCTGTCCGTGGGATCTGTGAACTCCGTCATGCCTCTCACGCGCGGTGCGCTCGAGGCAGTGGCACCGGATTCGCAACGTCAACGTGCATGTTGTGGCCAGAAAGTCACTGAGTTCCAATCTGATCGTCAACCAGGCTGGGAAGGAGCCTACAAGAGTTGTGGGGTCTGGAGGCCGAGGACGAATAGCCTCGAATCGGCCACCTGCAACGCAACCTCGCACAGCCAATCGAGCAAGAGTTCTACTAGTACATCTGGTAGGCGACACCATGAGTTCAGATGGTACCCACACGTGTTCCAAGAGTCTCAGCCAAGAAGAGCTCCACCGGGACGGCGAGAAAGCCGATGTTGGCCAAGCTGTGAGTGTCTCCGCGTCCTTCCGCCAGTGAGCGTGACCTTTCTGACGACTTATGACCGCTCGCAGGATGAGAAGAACGATGTAGAGACCGGGCCCGACATCACGACATGGAGCTTTCCCACTCCCGAGGTGAGTACGAATTTTGATCGCATGCTGCTCTCTTCGGTTCCCGCGGAGCTTTCGAAACAAGAGAGCTTCCTCCGAGTCCCATAGCGCCGTTCCTACATCCTCGGGCAGTATCCCGTCCTCCTGGGCTGCGCGTGCGTACGTAACGTCATGGAGAGATGGTGCAGACGGCGGTCGCATGATCAGCAGCACTAGGCTTCGGTCCCGAGAGGCGATGGGAAGACATATTCGTCTCCTCATGGCACGCGCTTATCGGAGTCGCACTCTATCATCTGCTAGAGCTGATGATCATATTCAGGCTATCCGAGAGGAACTATCGAAGGAGTTCACCGACGAGCAGAAGGAGAAGGTGTGGACCGAATGCACCGAGGCAGTGAAGACGTCTTACGACCAGCTTCTGGGCCGGTGGAAGGAGGAGATGGATACGCTGCTTGTCTACGTACGTGAACTTACACCTACAGTATCGAGCGACCCCACTAATCTCCCCTCAGGCGGGTGTCTCTTCAGCTGTCCTCACCGCGTTCAACGTGGAGTCGTACCATCTACTTCAACCGGACCCTGCGGACCCCACGCTCGCGGTACTGAAGCAGATCTCCGCGCAACTCAACGGTTACACCTTGACTCCTCCCTTTTTGAATGCCACCAATACAACTGGACTCGCTCAAGTGCCGTTCCAGGCCCCGGCATCCGCCGTCTGGCTGAACTCGTTGTGGTTCTCCAGCTTGGTGTTCAGCTTCGCCGCAGCGTTGCTAGCTCTCTTCGTCAAGCAGTGGATATACGAAGGGATGGTCCCAGGAACGTCCCGTGAGAGCGCACGGCTGCGGCAGTATCGTTTCAACGGGCTGCTGAAGTGGCGCGTTGGGACGGTCGTCGTCGTTTTACCCATACTCCTACAGCTCGCTTCTGTGCTCTTCCTCGCCGGTTTACTGGTACTCCTTTGGACACTGCACACCATCGTCGCTGCCATCGCGTCGGTCTTGGTGGGTCTCGTCTTCACATTTGTCATCGGCTTCACCCTCCTACCGGTTTTCAAGAGCGACTGCTCTTACCGGTCGCCTGCATCCTTCGCCATCTACGCCGTGCTCAGATTCACCCGCAACGAGGTCCTTCGGGTGATTCGTGGCCTATGTAAGGCGATCTATCTGTGGTCGATGCATTGGGACTCAGAGGCATTGCTTCATGTCTACCGAGCCCAGTTTGAGCGACTGGGTTTATTTGCATACAACGCTCATGGTAGCATGCCAACTTGGCGTGGCCGGGACCAGAACGAGATCTACCGGTATCATGGCGATCTCAGTCGTGCCATCATCACTACCGCGTATTCCACGACCGCGGATAAGAAGTTTCTGGCCTCTATGCCAGTGATTTTCTCCGACTTGCCCTCCGAGCAAGTGCCCAGATGCTTCCAAGATATATACAACTTCATGCAGGCGGAATGGGGACACTGGCATCTTCCGGATCGTCAACTGCTGGAGGATCCAATCACGCTACCCTTATGCGTGACGTATGGCATTCGCCATATGCTCGCAAGCTCCGACAGGGGTGCCAAGTGGTGGCTCAACGATACAAAAATCATCTTCCGTCATCACTTCCTCGGCAAGCAGTCCACCGAGAAGTTGGCGGAGCTCGCCTGCAAGACCCTCTGTCACTACGCTGTGGTGGACCGTGCATCCCGCCTTGCGTCCGGTCTTACATACAAGAGTGTCAAGCGGTTGTACGAGAAGCAAGGAAATCGTCACACGTATGACACCCTAGCTCACGGTGCGCACTCATGAGATACGTCAGCGGGCACAGCTGCTGACATGCATTACCAGCCAAAGCCTTTTATGAGGAGGAAATGGCCGCGTGGAATCCGTCTGAGGGGTTTCCACGGTACAGAGATACAACCCAGGTGGTCTACGTGCTTCTGCACATCATTCGTGCCACGCTATCCGGGCAACCTCAGCTCACCACCTCGCAGACTGATGCAATGCTTGCCTGGGGTCAACAAGAGATCCCCCGTCTACGTGAATGGTTGCGTGGTCTCGAGTGGATCGGACTGCACAAGGGCTGTCTCGTAAAGTCTGGAAATGCTGCGGAGTCCATCGCATTCCCCCATATTGCATCACACTATCTCGTCAAGATGATCATCGACCCACTTATCACGTTGTGCTCGATGCCGGGCGGTCGTGCGCTCGTATCCGGAGAGCTCGTCGCGGCTATTGAGCACACATGGTCTGCCGCACGTCTCGCATATCCGGACGCGGTGGATGTGAATATAGGGTTTGTGTGGGCCTCAGGGCTAGACAAGATTGATGCCCGTCTAGTGGAACTACGTGCAGTTTGCCAGCTACCTCCGCAATAGTACTTGAGCTTTGGCCCTGATTCAGAGAGTTATGCATTCATATCGTACGCCTTTCCTCATTGCCCCCCAACAAACATAGAGGCGGCCCTCTTACCATGCGACCGCGCGCGTGTGCAGGCAACCTGAATATATATTTGCTACCCGACGCAGCTATGCCAGTGGTACATAAGTCGTGGGACGGGAGAGTATTCAGGCCGGACTTTTGAACAAACTCAAGACCACCCTTGCCACATCGTCCGCGTTCTAGGTGATCACGCAGAACGCCAGCTTCTGAACTGGCAAGCATATTGCCAACAAGTCTACACGCAAGTACAAGCTCTGGTCAGTACTGATTCATGACGTCCGACTCTCCAGAAGACTCACGCGACTTTGTCCAGGACGGAGGCGTCGACGCAACGTAATCCAGCTGGTGATATACTGCCAAGTGCGACCTCGTGCAGTTCGCTCCCCTACACGGTGGATCTGGGCGGAAGGAAACAAGTGGAGAGTGTACGGAGCTGTTGCAGCACTGTGGACCGGTGGCTGCGAACAGTGAGAGCGACGAACTTCGGAACATGTGAGCAGGCTGCTACAGACAGAACTCTGAAGCGACACGTACGTACTAGGCAGCAGGCGTGGACGACAAGGTGTGCGGACTATTGGCTGTCGACTAGCCCTCGAGGTCATATAGTACAGCTCTCCTTCGGGAACGAACGCCCCGCAGCCAGTTCGGGTTCAGATGCGAAACCTGGAGGCAGGATAGATAGCTGAGGTATGGCATGTTTGCGGGAATACTGGCCACTCACCAGGATGATATGAAATCGCGGCGCGGCTCCGCTATCAGCACCCAAGCTGTACCAACGGCAGCTTCGGCTTCAGCCGCCAGCCGGTAAGAGTTACCAAGATCTGCATAGGTGAGTACAGAAGTGTCCTCGGAGCTAATCTACCTACTCACCAGAATATTGACGTATCAACGTCGGAAGACCGAAGTGAGCTAGATGTTGATCAAGCATGGATGCTAAGGGCCATGCATATGGGCTAAAAGAGATTCCGGTCCGTGCCAGCAGTCAGTCGTGTCTCATTTATGCAAACTCGATGAAACCGACGTACACACAGAAAGATACGTGTTGAGGAGCTCCATTGGGAGGTGGTGGTAAGGACGAGGAACTGCAAGCGCCACGCTGTGGCGGACTTGCGCGCGCCCGCTGAACTTGCTCTTTCGCTTCCACGACCATCTTGGGTTGTAGCTGCTCACTCTCGACGCCATTCACCACCTCTTGCTGTCCTTCTACGGTATGAGCTAGTTTTTGCTACCGTTCTGGAGGAGACTCAGCGTTCCAATTCTGCTCCATTTGCGGCCTCGACTCGACTCTCTTCAGCTCCGCTCGACACTTGCTCACGACGAGGGCTCGCTACCCGCCTCACAAGCAAGCCCCGCCCTTCCTCCTTCTCGTGGAGTGAGTACACTTTTGGCCCGCTGCGAGAGTTCCATTTGCTGACAATGATAATGCTGCAGCATCGTAACACTTGAAGCTTTACGGACGACTCTCGCTCGTCCTACTCGGACTCGGCAGCCTTATCTACCCTACCCAGGCTCGTTCAGACATTCGTCGAAGGATGTCTCACCGGGCGCACGGAGCGAGAGCGCACGACTCTCGTCATACGATGTGGAGGCTGCTCGTGCACGCGGAATGACATAGGATCGGAAGGTATGTGTCAGTACGTCGTGTCCTTCAGACGCATCAAGAACACGATCCCTGATACCCTCAAACATCGTGCTGCCTCCATAGAACTCTCACCACACTTCCACCTGTCGAAGTTCTATAGTGACGCAAGGCGTCGCTATGGATCGTGCGGCCGACCCTCTTCATGGCGGTCTCACATCTGTCTAACCCCCCCATATTTCGGCTCCGACCACACGCATCTCTGCCAATGCGTGCTAGTATGCTGCGCGTCGATATAACGAGCCCTCATTCCTGCACACGAGGGACGTGTCAGTCTGCTCAAGCATGCACCGTGCCACGCAGGACAGAGCTCAGCGTCCCGCACGCTCGCCTGGTCTCCTCCCAAATGCAAAGGCCCTCTATGGCGTGCGTCCCGTCTCCTTCATCCCTGGATCAAGGTGCGATGAAAGTGCGCTTTCTTCTGGTCAAGCGGATTCCTGCCCCGGTCGTACCACCTTCGAGAGCCGCGTTCATCATCTCCTACTGCCTGGACGGGCGCCAGGTGTGCTGCGGCCGCACAGAACAGGCCTGTACGCGCCCCCTTTGAGGCTCCAAACCACTCTTGGGCTTGCGTCAATCGCAGAGCTCGCGCAGTTTCTCTGCATTATGCGAGTACGACGGAGGACGCCGGTGGTTCGAGACCAAGTCGCGCCCCTTGGCGCACATCCCACACTCTGCTACGCGCCCTTATCCTCGCCGTCGCCGTCGCCGTCGCCTCCACGGTATCAAATAACAGCGTCGCTCAAGTGGAGGACGGTCGGCGCCGACCTGGGTACGAGCGGAGGCCGGCGCGATTGTTGCCCCGATACTGTGTCGCTC
>WJSG01019881.1:0-25341 GCA_016618145.1 Sanghuangporus lonicericola
CGATGGTGGTTACCTCGCGCATGCCCCTTCGCCGAACATTCTAGCAGCGAAAAGGCTTGAGCACCGTCGCCCCTTTTCGCCGGTCGTAGAGTCAACACACACGTTACCTTTTCGCCGGTCGGAAAGAAAAGGCTTGAGCACCGTCGCCCCTTGTCGCCGGTCGGAGACCTAAACAACAACCACCTTGACCGTCGTACAAGTCTAGAATGTCAATTACTCACACTCCGGGATCGGGCTCACAAGACGACCACCAGCGATACGGCAGGAGATCGTCGGAGATATCATAAGTGAAAGAGGACTACACGTAGAGGAACCTAAGGCAAGGAAGAATATGGTACAGGGATTAGGCAGAGTGGAAGACACGGAAACGACACCAGGTCGCTGGAGTCGGAGCAGGGGAGAACATACAGAGTTGGTGCAGAATGAAGAGAAAGTTCCCTGATGCTGGGTCGCAGAAAAGAAGAAATCTGAATAAACCCCCGTCGACTGGAGTAAAGGAGATTGGAAGAGAATTAAACAGACGGAGTGGGAACAGCGACGGAGCTGTACATACTAGACTAGATGGTAACTGCGCGGAGCAGAGTAGGGTGGAATGGAATAAATGAAAGCAGCAAGAAATTGGATAGACGAGAGGAGACGGGATCGGCGCAGAATAGGATGGAGTGGAACGGACGGGAGCAGGACGAAGCCGAACAGACGGGAGGAGACGGGATCGGCGCGGAGTAAGATGGAGTGGAACGGATGGGAGCACAGGAAGAAGCCGAACAGACGGGAGGAGACGCGCACGGCGCAGAGTCAAAGGAGTGGAACGGCTGAGAACAGCACAGACTTGCACAGACGGGAGGTGTAAACGGTGGGCAGTCGGAAAGAGTGGACCGGCCGGGAGCAGCACGGAGTTGAACAGACGGGCAGGAGACGTTAACGGCGGGGAGTCGGAAAGAGTGGACCGGCCGGGAGCAGCACGGAGTTGAACAGACGGGCAGGAGACGTTAACGGCGGGGAGTCGGAAAGAGCGGACCGGCTGGGAGCAGCACGGAGTTGAACAGACGGGCAGGGGACGTTAACGGCGGGGAGTCGGATGGAGTAGAACACCTGGGAGCAGCATGGAGCTGAACGGACGGGTATAGATGGGAACGTCGCGGAGTCGGAGGGAGGGGAACGGCCGGGTAAAGATGGAGATAGGAACGGCGCGCCTCGCACGGAGTGCAAGAGATACAGAAGGCGAGAGCGGTGTATGCGATGATGGATCAGAGATTTGAGGCGTTGAACTGGTAGCTGGATGGACAGGAATGGATCAGACAAGACTAAGCGGTAGAGATGAAGTCGTACCAGAACACATCACAACGTGAAGTCGTAATCCTCGTTGACGATTTCCAAGTCACGCACGTAGTAGTCGGGCTGCTTCTCAAGCCAGGCATCGTCGAAGCAGTTCTTCCACAGTCCGATCGGGGGTATACCATCCTCTTCAACGCCTTCGCGCTCGACACGAACCCGCGGCGGGTTGCCGCCGACTCGACGCCTCGCCCAGTCTTCGCGATACATCCTATCTAGAGCCCAGAGGAAGTTTCTGAGTGCCTGGCTCTGCCACTTGGCGATGATGATACGCCACACAGGCGGGTGAGTCTTCTCAGGACCGTCCGTTTCGTCGCCGCTCATGCTGGCGGGGGTGAGAAGACTGAACAACTGGCGGTGCTGTTTATAACCACGCCTGATGAGGGTGACTTCGCGCGACTCAAAGAGCTGACGGTCACAATGAGCGTCGGGAGTAGGCTCGAAGGGAGTCGACACATACCGTGGACATGCGTGACGTACGTGCGACACGGCGAGCGTGCTTCAAGAGTTCCTCAGGAGTCTTCGGCTGGTCTGCCAAGGCCCAGCGCTGGCGACAGTAGCGCATATGTTCGTCTAGGACTGCACCGATGTTTTCCCGGGTAAGGAGCACAGGAGGGGACGGCTTCGAGAAGAATGCACCACCCGCCACACGGGCAAGATAGTAGTCGATGAACACCGAGCGAGCTTCCTTGTTCAGACAAAAACGTTTCCAACCGTGGCGGGGGGAGAAGTCAACACGATAATTAGTGGCAGTTGGCACGATGGAAGGATCTCGGGCAAGGTACGCATCGATCTCCTCCTCGGTCAGCGCGGGATATTCCTTGGCGACCATCTTCCAGTCCCTTATGTGCAAGAGTTCCTCGAGAGTGTGCCTCACTCGAGCCTACGAAGCCTGGTCACCTACGGTCTCTTACGTGTGGTTCCGAGACGTACCTTCAGACGATTCTCGTGCACGGTGTCGTCTTCGGGCTCAGAATCGTCTCCTTTGTTGCGTCGTCCCTTCTGTTTCTTGGCCTTCTTCTCTGCTCGTTTGTGTCTCTGCTCCACTGACGGGCATTCACCAGCGAGTTTCATCTCGCGGATCGTCTTGGGGGGCTTCTCAGCCTGCTTCGTCGGTATTTCTGCAGTGATCGCGGCACGCATATGCCGCATCTCGCTCGCGAACATTTTCCTGAGATACGTCAGCGCAAGTAGTTTGGGAACAAACCAGTCACGTACTGCGCTGCTGTCTGATCTTGCACCGCATGGGTCAAGTTCTGTAGTTGGCCCATGAAGACCGAGGCGACGTCACCGTTCCCGAAGAATCCGGCAGACGGCTGCTGAGAGGATCCTTCGGCTTGGTGCTCCGCGTAAGGCTGATTTTGCGAGTTAGCGATATCGTATAGTCGTATAGGCAACCGCGAGCTTACTCGGCGGTTCATAGGTATCTCGGCAGTGCCTGAGCCTCCACTGATGCGGAAGACCTCGTGCCTTGGAGCTTCGGCTTGGATCGGATCTGTTGATGGTCCAGCGTGGGCGTTGTAGCCAACACCTGCGAGCTCATCCAACTCCATCGCGCGGCCCTAAGAAGTTCACATCAGCGTCGGTGTATGAGGGTTCTAACTGATGATCTTACCTTCCCTTTGTCGACGGGCGCACCAGACTCCTGGGATGGCTATCGACAACAGTCAGACAATCACAGACTTGGCAACAAACAGCAAACGCACGAGTTCGTCCATGAAAGGGAGCATATCAAGTTCGATCTCCATACCATCGGGTTGCTGCTGCGTGTTCTGCTCGGCGGCCTGAGTCAAACGAGCTAACTCGGCCTCTTGGGCCATATGCCTAGCCAAAGCCTCGTGATAGACTTCTACCACATGAATCTTCCATTCATCGCTCAGGCCCCACCACTCGTCCCAGGCTTGTTTCTCAGTCTGTTGAAGATGTCAACTTGGGGGTGTCGTCACGCAAGACAGGAAACAAACCAGTGTAGCGTTGACCCCCTTATACACGCAATACGCCACCCGCATCATCTCAATAATCTCGTTTGGACGGAATTCCGGGAGCGTGACCGGATGAGGTGGCTGAAGGCCTTGCATCGGTGGCTCCATGAGGGGATCAGCATGCATCGGCGGCGGCTGAAGGCCTTGCATCGGTGGCTCCGCGTCGTGACGAGCGCGCATCGGCGGCGGCTGGAGCCCTTGCATTGGTGGCTCCGCGACGGGATGAGCGTGCATCGGTGGCTCCGCGTCGTGGCGAGCGTACATCGGTGGCGGCTGGAGCCCTTGCATCGGTGGCGGCTGGAGCCCTTGCATCGGTGGCTCCTCGTCGTGACGAGCATGCATCGGCGGTGGCTGGAGCCCTTGCATCGGCGGTGGCTGAAGCCCTTGCATCGGCGGCGGCTGAAGCCCTTGCATCGGCGGCGGCTGAAGCCCTTGCATCGGCGGTGGCTGGAGCCCTTGCATCGGCGGCGGCTGAAGCCCCTGCATCGGCGGCGGGTGCGCGTGAGGCGCATCCTTCTGCGCGTTCTGTGCAGAGCGCACAGTTCGCTGCAGGGACTCCGAGATGCGAGGAGACACCACAGGTGCCGGAAAGACAATTGGTGTGACGGGAACAGGAGGAGGGAGCTGCAACGGAGGCATCTGTGGCGGCGGGATCTGCAGAGACTCGGTCAGTTGCGTGCGCGGGACACAATAGGACAGCGGGCTCACGGATGTGGATACCATGGTGGCGAGGGCCTGGGACGACTGTGCTGGAGGACGGCGTGCAGGTGCATTGCTCTGTCAGACACGGAGATGTTGTTAGCAAGAGCAGGCATAACGGATCATAGACATACAGTCAAATCTCGAAGGCGTAAGGGCTGATCCTTGAGTTCGAGCTGCAAGGGACTCAGTCAAAAAGGGCGTGTAGGGGTATAGAGGACGGCGCACCTCGTAAAGGTGGGTCAGTTGATGAGTGGTTGGGTTCGCAGGACCCTGACTTCGCTTGGCGGCCTTGACGTTCTCGATCACATGCGCATATTCACCCTCAACTGCACGTTTCGTCTTCTGCTCCTGGGTGATATATCGCCGAATGAAAGCATCGCGAGCGGTTTCATCGGAGGCAGGTAACTCCTCCGGATGGCCCGGGGGCGGTTGAGGATAAGACGGCTGTGGCTGGCCATTCGGCCATGCGGAAGGGGAGGACATGATGGTAGTGTGGTGGGAGGGATCGTCTCGTAAATTGAAGATATAAGTATCATCGTGACAAAGTGCTTGTTCCGTGTGCAGAATGGGTCAGCATAATGGGAGCAGCGAATAGAGAACTCACGAAGTCTCAATCTGTGGTTGTTTCGCCATGCTGTTTGTTATCACTTTGGAGGAATGAAAGGCGGAATCAGCAGTCTTTCGACCACGCGTTAAAGATGGGAGCAGCGAATAGAGAACTCACGAGGTTGCAATCTGTGGTTGTTTCTTCATGCCGTTTGTAACCACTTTGGAGGAATGAAGGCGGAAATAAGCAGCTGTCTTTCGAACACGCGTAAAAGACGCCCGCCGTAGCGCGCGCCGCGCTGTGGCTCGTTCGGTGTACGAGGACCTACGAGGACCCCGACGACGCTGCTATTTGGTCCAGACTGATACATCGAACCTACATGAGGGAATCAAACTATACGAGGCTCTCCATGTATACGTACGCGGTATAAACAAGTGCTATTACCTCCCCAATTATCCAAGATTTCGACCACGACCACCCCGAAGTACAGGTCCGAGTCCACAACGTGCCAGTCCAGCGGGAACGTTTGAGTAGGAGTGCCAGAGCGTATGTCGTACTCGAAGGAGCCCAGCAGAATGAAGTCCTTACGAGCTGTGACATGGGGTTCTGTCCGTCCGTAGAGGATGGCAGGTGGGGTCACGCGGGAGCTCGCGAACGTTCGCCGACGACGGGCTTCGTTGATCGACCCATCGATGGCCCCCCATAAAACAACAGTGCGAGGAGCTTGTCCAATATCAGCGGCGATCTCCAAGGGGATATGGTCGATTGTGAGGTGGGTGGGGTATATCATGTCCGCGAGCTGCACGCCAAGCTGGGCACTAGTCCCCGGTATGGACCAGCACCGGCCGATGTGTAAGTCATCCGTGAGTGCGTCTTGAGGAGCACTACCAGACGGAGGTTGAACCCAGCCAGCGCCCTTCGCGACTTTGGTGAGGTCGGGGAGAAGCCGACCGCCATCGGCATACAGTGCGAAGTCACGGCGACCAACGGGGTCGCGAAGCGCCTTGCTCACCGCGCGGTCAATATAAGCCTTCAGTGCAGGATTGATGTCCAAGTCCGATCGAGACAGGTTGGCGGTATGGAGGTAAGCGTAGGAGAAGGCGATCGCGAGGATCACACCGCACGCGAACACCGACAACGACGGACGACGATCGGGATCTTGCCGACGACCCGAGCGCGAGGGAGCGGAAGATGAGGCGGCAGACGCATTGTGTCCGTGAAGCCTGACTCGCTTCTGAGCCATATCTGGAGTGTACAAGCCTTCATGACGAGAGAGAACAATATTGAGGTTGCAACGGACTGACCCTCTTCCCGCGAATTGTCCCGATAAACCCATCGCCTCGGGTCATAGGGTGAGCTCATGTTGAGATAGCCGAACAGGGAACACAGACGACTATGCTGAAGAGTGGAAGTGGTTGGAGTGGCGGGGGCGGGAATGGTTGAAAGGAGAGAGCGGCGCGAAGTTTGGCGCCTGACCGGAGTACGAATCGAGTCTAGTCAGCTATAATGAGCCTTAGTCTGGAGTTTCAGCTGGCGCACCACGTTTCCTCCAGGCTCAAGCTTTCAAGTTCCATCTCATCGTTCCTACACAGCGTACGTTCGCCTATAAGCAGCGCTGTTGGCATAATTTTCACTGACCATGCTCAGACAATGGCGAGAGCTATGAAATATGTAGAGTCCGGGCACCTCGAAGGCGGGCACAAGAGTGGCGTCGCAGCACTCAGCTTCAGTCCGAACGGGAAGCAGGTTGCCTCCGGGGGCCTGGACCACAACCTGTGTATATGGGACGTCGCTGACATGCGTCTGAGTCACACTTTTCACGGAGCTAGTGCTGTCCTATCCCTGGCATGGGTTCCCGAAGAGCCGGGTACTTTGGTCTGCGGAATGGAAGACGGTTCCATCTCTGTGGTTTACACGTCTGCAGTAAGTTGACAGAGTACATATGGTTGCATCCATGACTGACACAGCCAAGGATACTCTGCGCGGGAGGACTTTCCCTCGTTCCCACCGGTTTCCTGTGGAACATCTTACCTACAAAGATGGTCTATTAGCGTCTGGTGCTCACGAAGACGTCGCGATCTGGTCACGGGAATCCGACGGCATGTGTCTCATCTATGATAGAGTTTTTTCTCGGAATCTCACTCTGTCGCAGGTCGTTGGACGCACTTGCGTGACCTCGAGCTCCCTCCGAGCAACTCCAACAACAAGGATCGGGATGTGCTTGTCACTAGCCTCCATTGGACGCGATCTCGCAAACATAAGTGTCTACTACTTGTGACGTACCTTTATCACGGATATATGTAGGCTTGCTTGGTCCTCAGCCCTCCGGACTGCACTGATATCGCCATCTAGCCTTGTGAAGGCCGGGGCTTGGACTCGGGCCTTAACCGTGCCTCTCAATGGATTGATGTGGGTGAATGACTAGTGTATGCTATTGTTATCTAACTCAGAGTCGTAGCGGCTCTGCCAGCGTTACCCCCGACGGAAGGAAACTGATTGTGTCCAACATGATCTCCGGGTTCGACATGTACGAGACAGAGACTGGGGAGTCCTGCGGCACGCTCACCCACGAGACCTCCAAAGTGTTCGCTGTCCCGGTTCTGTTCGCGCACGGAGGGAACGCGGTCATCGGTGGAAGCACGACGGGCAAAGTCCACTTATGGGATGCCACGGCCCTTCGGATGCATCAAGTATTGCCGCACGCGGGTACTGACCATTAGCTCCTGCTCGGTGTATGTCCTGCTAATACGCCGAAGACACAGACAGGATTCTCGCCCTTTCGGCGCACTATGATCGTACTCGTGACTGCTTCATGATTGCCACTGGATGCAGCAAGCCAGACGCTCGGAAAGCTATCACGCTGTGGAGCGCCGAAGGCTGTGAGTTGCGCTTGATGGAGCTGGCTTCGTTTTACTCATTCGCTGCAGTGACAGATGTGGCTTCGAGCTGGTCTAGGGTATGGGAAGGCATCCTTGGTGTGCCAGACTGCTTCGTAAGTCACCCGGCATCTACAGATCATGGGATTCAAGCTCACGAACACCAAAGCTTCTACTGTACCTCTTGGGAGGGTTAATCGTTGGTTGTCTGGCGATCCTCCTCCAAGTCCGAACCCTCGGCTAAAGAGTGCGGAAAGCTGACGGCGTAGCGCGAAGCAGAATGGATCGATTCGGAAGGGAATGTATTGAAATAGGGATTACAACGCAGTGGACACTAAATAATCGTATGGAATCACAACAGTACTACAAGCGGCGAAACAAGCTTCATCACATATACCGATGCATGCATCACTCGAGAGCTTCGATAGCCATGTCAAAGACGTCGTTCCCGCTGTATATATCGGCCAAAACTTCAGCCATGTCATCGAACTCCACGCTGTCCAGGGATGACACATTGCTGGCGTTCCAGTCCGAGACCTGGCTGGCGCCGTCGTCCGAGACCTCACTAACGCCGCCGTCCGAGACCACACTGGCGCTGCCGTCCGAGACCACGCTGGCACCGCTGTCTGATCCCACGCTGGCGCCGTCTTCCGAGATCTCGCTTGCGCCATCGTCCTGAACTACGCTGGTGCCATCATCGTCGAGATCGCCCTCCATATCCTCCTTGAAGGCAGCCTGGCTGCGCCCAGCGCCGCCAAAGTCCCGTGCGAGGCCGGAGGTAGCTCCTGCGGTGGCTGCGTCGTCCATGATATCACCGATGATCCTGGGCACCGAGATGATCCCCAACTCGATGAGCTCATGGAGAGACGGGGGTGGTAGGACAGGGCGCACATTGGCCAAAGCCATGCGGTCACAGTTCTCCTCGAAGCGTTCCAGAGCGGCCGCAGTCGGGAAGAACAAAACGAGTCCTTTGTCCCCTTCGTGACGGTTGATGAAGGTCAAGATTGTGGTTCCCTGTCGGGGTGTGAGGGCGATGATCAGCGAACGAAAGGAGATCACTCACCCATCTCCTGTACGTGGAGGCGAAGTACAACGTTCCGAAGTTCAGCACCAAGATGTCGTCCACTCCTTTGATAACCAGATAGACTACGTTGTATACATCAATGCCCACAAACTCATCGCAGAGCGGAGGGGAGCCTACCTGTCAGATCACGCGGGTGGGTGACGAGCGAGATCGAAGCATGAGAGGCAGCGAACTCGCTGTTGATGCGTTTCGCCCATGCGAACACGTTCACATCTCCCACAGAGAGTCTGAAAAACTGTCAGTCAGAGTCTACAACTGAAGCTGGAATTACACGCACGCGTTGTTCCAACCGAGACTCGGAGCGGCCATGCCAGAGTTGTGTGGATGATGGTAGTATGATGAAGGGAGGAGAGGGCGAGATAAGTCCCATATATCCCTGCAGCCACCACAGAGAAAGAGCTTGGAAGTCGTTGCATTCATGCACGATGTTTCTTGCCCTCTATTCAAACGCGTTTGTCTCGTCAGCAGCGGAGAACATGCCGTTACTCTTCGACCTACCGGAGGGACAAGCACGGATGGACCTCTGAGGTACATACTCGGGGTCCTGCTCAAGCTCAAGCTTCGCTCCACCAGAGAGTAGTGCAACGGAGCATTCAGACGGAGGACGAAGACTCAGGTGGCTGCGCTGAGGCTCTCGTCGAAGCAGCAAGGTCGGCAGATGCCGACGTTGCAATCTCAGCGCTTCCTTGTCAGCGCTGCTTTGTCCCTCTCCTTCTCGACGGTGGACGCCAACATCATGCTGGCCACTCTCGACGATATACCCTCCGCCACTTCTGCGCACCCCCCGCGCTATAATGTCAGTGCTGTGTGGGGGGTATTCGTTATGATTACTGACTACGCAAAACCAGGCAACCTTACATCGCCTTGTCCACTGTGCGGGTTCTGCATTCGATCGGGGTACCGGGAACGCCGCCGCCTGAAGATTCTGGTTGTTGGGCTTCCGTGAGGGTTGTGCTTGGGGAGACTAGCGAGGACCAGTGTGAGTCTCATTGGTATCCGTGTCTATTCGTTGCTACTAACATAGCGCGCAGGCACACTCATCATCTATCCTGTGCTCAGTTGCGGTTTGGTCGCACATCGCTCTCGTCCTCTTGTCGAGATGGAATTATTGGAGCCTCATATGTACATTGACAGCGATACGGTGAGTGTTTCTCATACCGTCAATGGAGGCCTCATACAATAATCCCTATAGCGCCGTCAAGTCATCACCGTCACGCGCAATGTCTTCGATGGTGCACAGTTCAACGCTTCGGTTTTCCATCTCAAGTTCGCGGATCGTGTGGATTATTGGACGCTCATGGATTCGGTATCTCAGGTCAAGGTCAAGCACGAGGCTCGTATCGCAGAGCACCGATCCCAGGTAGCAAAGATCCATCAGACTATCCCTTCACATTCCCCCTCGCGCGCTGCAGAGCCATTGTGCGAAGACCCAGCCCACTTCTCCTTAGGTATGTACAAGCCCCCGCTCAAGTATCCTGCCTCAGACTAATTCTGCTGTAGCTGAGACCTCGCCCTCTACTCAATTACCTGATTCACCGACGCCAAGCTCCACCGCAACTTTGGTTGTGTAGCGGAGGGGTTCAGTGCCGCGCACCGTGGCGTGTTGTGTTCGCGCGCGAGCGCGCCATGCGGCGCCTCCAAGCCGACCCCGCGCAAGCCAACCCCGCGCGTGATGAAAATTGTGAGTTCTGCGCGGTGCCGTTTTTGCCTTTCCTGATTTATTATTGGTAGAGTTCATCGAGTGGGCTGTACGGCACGACGTGGCTTCGAGGCGGACTCGACGAGTCTGGGTGAAGAGCTACTATCGTCGCTGTTCCCGATCCTGATTTTCGAACATTCCTGTAGCGCACTCCCCCTTTCTGTACCTCGTTGATAGATAGCCTGGCATCTTTTTGGTTCTCGTTCCCGTTCCAATTCATTCCACTCCGTTCCGCGTCATGTCATTCCATTCTGCTCCTCGACCTTCCGGTTCCGTCGCCATCGTTCTGCTTGATTCATTGAACGACGTACCGTGTTGTAGCTCAGTCATACGTTTCGCCATCGTTCCCAACATGGGAGGCGATGGACCGATATCCGCTGTAGACGCGCATGTCTTTGTCTCCGTGCGAGTTGGCAGTACGACTGCCGCCGGACGCCGCTCAACCACAGACCATCATCATGGACCAGAAGAAGGCTGAACTAGATGTGCGGGTATGGCTCTTGAGATCTATCAATTATATCGTTACTCATGAGAGGACGGCCAGGACCATCATCTTCGTTGGCTTCGCGCTCTCGCCGAACACATCGCGGATGTGGCAACAACGTGCCTCATTTTGCTGAAGCTCCCAGCTGCCCTATTCTTCGCTCTTACTGTGGTCATCTTCGTGGTCATCGGCTTTTGCAGCCTCCTCTTCAGCATTGTCGGGTCCAACATGCCATCCGTCTGCGACACACCCGCTGTGGCTCGATACTTGCCGATGTGTGGCGCCAGTCACGCCTCTCAGGCTGTCGCGCGTGCCGACTTCCCAGGTCTAATGAAGGTCCAAAGCATCCTGCTCGACGAATTGTTGGGTAAGTATGAGAGTGGAACCCTTCGATCTCTCGAAGTCAAACACGCAGAGCTTGCCGTGAAGGACTTGGTCGCGGTGGTGCGAGCAAGCAACTTGACGGTCAAGGTGGCCCTTGCAGACACCCTCAACAACTTCGCCATCGACGCGCGCGCCTCAGGTCGGAACCTCGAGCGACTGTCTATGCAGATTCACAGTGCTGTTGACCAGTGAGTAGAATCAAGCATCTCTCCTTCTGTGATACTTACCTCGACCTTGGTCAGCATCGTCTCTTTCAACGCCTACGCGATACGCACAATCCAGGCGGCCACTCCGCGGGAGGTCGACGATACAGTCCTTCGTACTTTCCACACGTCGATGAACGCGCTGTCATCCCAGGTCACGCGGGTCATCGTGGAGGCTACGACGACGATGATTGGACTCGAGGGACTGGAAGGGCATCTTCTCGACGTTCACGAACTTTGTGTCCAAGAGTCTCTCACCACAGAGACGTCCCTCGATGACCTCTTGTGGGAGCTGTGGACGCTTCTCGGAGGGAACAAAGCTCAAATACGCGACTTACGTCGCCGCGAAGGCGTCCTGCGCGAGGTGGAGCGTGAGCGAGCCGTCGCGCTTGCCTACGTGTCTGCAGCAATACAGACTCTTACGAAGGTGGACGCGGGACTATCGGACTTGCGAGATAAGCTGTCCCGGTACTCTATCGAGGCGGAGGCTATCCCGCTGGAGGTCCAAATCGCTAGCATTGAGCAGAGCCTCCGTCGCCTGCAGGTTGGCCATGCCCGGGCCGCCGAAGCGAAGTCTCAAGCGCGCCCACTGCTCATTGGTCCACCTTAGCGCCAAGTCCATCCCCTCTCCAGCCCTCTCCTCTCTTCTCCGTTTTCCCCCCTCACCTCCTCCCTCTTTACGTCTTTCCCTGTCTCTGTATACGCATTTCTCTCTGCTCTCAAATTTCCTGTGGCTTGTATCTTTAGCTAGCGTCCACTAATAGCCATCATCGTCGCCCATACATTCTCGAGCACATCCAAAGCCCCATGATCGATTCAGATATCTGACTTGTAGAGCGCGATCAAGAAGGGCTTGCTCAATAGGTGCGTAGAGCCTTCTCCTGTCCGGCCCTCAATCTTACCACGGACCCTCAGTTATCAACGTGTATGACTGACTGGTGATGTCGGCGTTGAAGGCGACGACGATATGGCCCTGTCTTCGTGACGGTGCGCCTGAAGTGTTCTTTGGACTGCCGTCCATCATTCCTGCGGACGATACACGAGCATGCACGAACTCTGCCGGCGGTCTAGGGGACCAAGAGGTAAGTAAGCTCATTTTCTTTCCACTTCGAAAGAACTCTGTACGCTATGCCGGCATGCCAGTGCGTCCGATATAACGTTTGTTCATTCTCCTTTGTGGAACTACTATATCACCGCACGCTGCTGTGGAACGATCACGTCGAACTCGAAGGCATCTTCTTCCTCCATGAACACGATCGAACACTCTAACGTCGACGAGTCTCTTGCTGAGAGACGTCCCGAGCGCTAGTGAGTCGCATCAATTCGCGAACGCGTTCCTTACTGAAGCGTTTCAGCCCCGCCACTCGGTTCGCCGCAGTTGTAGGCGTACAGTACGCGATGACCAACGACAAGAAGCCTCTTGTCATCTTCAGGGAAGGAGGAGTGATGCTGAACGAGCTGGTCCCTGGCGAAGGTGAGAGATATACGTTATCCTGACGACCAGGTCGACACTGACCTCCTCTTCCTACGTAGTCGCCATCATCATTGTCGGGGGCTCCTACGAGCATACAGTGGAGTCGATGATGATATCTCAGTCTATGGAGATCATCTCGGACAATGTACGTCAGCATCGCACCCTATACTCCACTCAGAACCGAATGCTTTCCACAGCCGCGACGGGAAGTTCGCTTCTCTGCGCGTGTGCGTTCCAGCGAGGAGCTCAAATCGTGGACACACATCCGCTTCGCTGATCGTACGATCTATGCCCGCTTCAATCACATTCTGTGGGCCTCGTACGACAAGGTCACCGCCAAAGAAATGCTGCTGCATACTCGGCTTTCTGAGGTCGCCTACGATCTTCCGTCGAACTTCAGCAAGTACTGCCGGCAGTACTTGGGTGAAGACTACTTCGACACGCTCCCCGACGCGGAGGACGACGACATTGTCGCGGAGCACACGAACGAAGGCACCGACAACGGGCACGGGGGAAGCTCGGATGAGGATGAGGAGGAGGATGAGGAGGAACTTGATGAAGAAGATGAGTTGATTCCAGTGGTGTACCCGGACGAGATGTTCTAGGCTTGGAATGATATAACTTGTGATTTGGGCTCGCTCTTGCCGTTGGTGCCGCCAACATTGACCCCGACCGTGACCAGCTGCCACCGCCCCTTCGTATCGTAACCTGTTAAGTAGCATCTAATACTCGCCTGCTGGCGTTGCACCGTTGACACGGAACCGTGTGGTATGAACGTCGAAGTGACTTGGCGCACGGCGACAGGAAGCGGCCACGTGACCGTCTCCGACATACTCACCGCAGCAACTTGGCGACAACCCTCAACACCATGCTGACCTACCGAACCTATGATATTTACTCCTGCGCTGCTGTGCCCTCTCGGATCCTCCAGTAGTTTCACCCCCTGTCCCGTGAGGCCCGGTGCGACTCCTGCCAGATGTTATGTACTTCCCGCCGCTTGCCGCTTGCATGGGTGAAGGGCGTTGCGTGTAGATGAGGTCGGCATCTGCAGGGCACTGTGCACTATGCAATCCAAGGTGTGCTGCTCTTCACCGGTTCAACCAGCTCCTGCTTCTTGCTGATTTTACGCGATCCCCGTAGGTGCCCTGGCAAATACGTTCCACGCCCATCCGATTCCTTGTCCTGGCCCGTCGCATCTTCGTTTCCCTACTGTTAGGTGTGTCGGTATCCTCCACATTCCTCCTCACATAATTAGAACTCGCTCTTGACCTCTGTTCCGTTTACGGATGCGACAGGACTCGCTCGTCCGCGGCCTTTTCCTCTCGTCTCGTGCTTTTCCCCTTCCCTCCGTGCTGTTCCCTTTCCCTCCGTGCTGTTCCCTTTCCCTCCGTGCTGTTCTCCTTTCCTCCGTACTTCTCCCCTTCCTTCATCACTGCTCCCCTTCCCTGCATGCTGCTCGCGTGCTGCATGCCTCGAGGCGCGTTTCATCACATGATTGTGTTGCGTCACGCTCTCTTTGTGCAAGCCATCATCTTTGTGCTGCTGAGTGCGATATGAAGCCATGAAGGTGCGGGAGCCCTTTCTACGTCCATCTCCTTCCTCCGTTCATCATGTCTACCCCCGAATTACTGGTCTACTGCGGAGTGTTCGCCCTTGCGGGTTTCGCCCTGCATCTCGCCTCATCGCACGTCCACCGGACACGTAATCCCACCCCTCGTCGACGCCGAGCTCGACAAACCCCACCTCAGGTTGCAGCAGGGGGTGGCGCACAGCCGGGACCGGTTGTCCAGCCTCGTCGCAAGGTTGTCCAACGTACCCTCAGTCGCCTGAATGATTCAGACATCGAGTACATACCGTGAGTTCCGCACTGCTGTCTGTTTGTTTGTGCAAGACCTCCTCATCTTGAATTACAGGAACGGTTCCGTTCGAGAGCTGCCGGCGGTGGCTCGCGATGAACTGCGTTCACCCGCTCGCGCTCGTACTCCTGCCCCGCCTATGGCTGGCTCTTCTGGTGCGCGGGGCGGTACACCCCCTCGTCCCCTCGAAGTCTTCGGACACTTCATCGCGGAAGTCAGTGCTCGAGCCGGATCACCCCTCGCCATGGCCATCGCCTTCGATGTCCCCGCCTCTTCCGCTGATGGTACCTCAGCGCACGATGCTCCCGCCGCCCCCCGTGCCCCCTCGGTAGGGCCCTCCAATGCCCAGCCAGGTCCTCGCTCCGCTTCGCCGGTACGCGCTCTTTCAGCGGGCCCGTCGTCTGCCGCTAGGGTCATGCAAGCCCCTCTTCTTCCCGTTGAGTCTGGTGCTCCATCGTTCGGTCCTTCGTCTCTCTCCCGGGCCATCCAGCGTCGCCTCTCCTCGATGGAGCCCGAAGCCCCGGCCGACTCTTCGTCTGACACTGTTGCTGTTGCTCCTCCCCTTCTTTCCGCGGCGCCTGTTGCGCACTCGCGCCCAACGATTGTGAGTGCTGCCTCCCGTCGTCACTAGACATGCACTGACTGAGTCTTTCTGTTGACAGGAAGGGTCGCCAATCACTAGGACAGAGCGGAGGTTCACTCCAAAGCCAAAGGCTAACGAACAACCTCAGCAAGTCATCACGGCGTTCTGGTCGCCGAAGGTGCCTGGCGAGGATCCCATCCAAGCCCCGCCAGATCTGACCGGAGATCCGGAGCTTGCCCTCGGGGATGTGTTCCTCTACCTGACGGCGCAGTGCTATCAACTCTGGCTCTGGAAGTCTGACGGTGATGGCAGGGTGCGGTGGGTGGCTGTTCGGTACGGGTATGCCCGCGACGACGGTCGTCGTCTTATTGTCACGCCTTGCACGCGCAAGCCGGGGTGGGTCTCCAAAGAAACGTGGGCCGGTATGGACCATCGTGCCGCCTTGTGGGACGCGTTTGACGACGTGCCCAATGTCGCGTAGAGGCAAGCGTGCCCATCACAATTCCCATTTCCTCTCCGACCTCTCCCTGCCTCCCTGCCTCCCTTCTACCACTTCCCTGTTCCCATTCTCTCGCTTACATTAGGCCTTTTCCTCTTCTCTCATCAACTTATGTTCTACGTACGCACATGATGCTACAGGCCGGCTCTCGTAGCACTTCTTTGGCCCGTAACATCTTAGATTAGTATTGTATCGCGGCGTCGTATCGCCTCATCCTAATACATTTTCCATATCTATGATGTATAAGTCCGTCGTGGCGGTGTCCACCCGACTACTTAGTCGGTAGCAGCGGGGGCTAGCGGCGGACGCCGACCGCCTCCTCCTCCCCGAGTATAGGCGCCTAATGGGACCACCGCGATTCTGACAACCACGACAATGCATCGTTGGTCGGCTTTCAGACAAATGCGTTTGTGCCATGCTGCACTAATTTCGCGGCAGAGCCACTCCTTCTCTCACTCCTTCTCTGCTTACCCCCATGCCCGCGACACAGTGGATCGCTGTTCTAAGTCTAGTCCTCGCCTCAGCCATTGCCTGCCTGGTAGTGGCTCTGTTCTCCAAGCGTCGACCCGAGGGCTCTGCAGACAATCGTATACGACGGACACATACAATTGCGTACTCGTACTCTGCGACCGCCACCGCTCAACCGGAGCATCCTACGTATCTTCAATTCCCGGCACCCCCGTTACGGCGCGCTGATGCGCGCGTCCGCCCTACTCTATTGAGGGACTTTGGAGATGAATTGACGGGATACCCTTCAAGGTACGTCCGCGTTGGCACTGTGTGGCTTTGAGTCTGCCAATACAAGCAAACATTTAGCCGTCTGGCACTCATCGCGTCTCAAGTACGGAACCCCCGAAGCCGCCACGTCTTGCAGATTGAGACTGTACACCGCCGGAGCCATCCACCACCTCAGGTGGCTGTCGAGAACACTGAGGCAGGTCCTTCGCGACAACAGTTCCCTCTGCATCCTGCGCTTGATGAGCGGGCAGGGTCGCCGGACTTGGATTATGCCGAACCGTGCTCGCTCCAGGAGTCACTGGCAGGAACGTCAACCTCGGCAGGTACTAGCTTCACTTCGAGAACGCGCTCGCCTTCTGTATCGTCGTTGTCCTCGTTGTCGGATGACGACGGTCCACAGCCGGGCCCTCGTCCACTTACCGCGATGCGCAGTGATGCCTCCATTGTTGTACGTCATATCATGGTTTTGCACCTGGATATTCTGCTGACCCAGCGCAGGAGGCCGATTACTTGGAACGGCAAGATCGCACTCAATCTGCGTCGGAGGGCGGACTGACTGTTTATTGGTTTGAGACGGATTCGCTTGAAGCCCGTCCCCATCCGCCGGACCTCTCGCACCGTCCAGAACTCTCGGAGAACGATCTCTTCGTACATAACTGGGGCCGACAGCGCGAGCATACTCAGTACTGGATATGGATCCCCATCGGGGGTAATTTCCAGTGGAAACGGGTGAAGGTGGGGTACAAACGCCCTTCGGATGGACGATATCTCGCCGAGACTGAGAGAAATCGCAAACCCTCGTGGCTGGTACGGAGTGGCTATCAGAAGCGAAAGCGTCAGAGTAAGTCATTTGTAGTGCTCAGTGCGGCCGTGTACTGATCATACCCCGCTAGATCGTCTCTGAAGACCCAGTGTGCGCTGGATGCGTTAACAGACTAGAACACCGCCTCGATTTCCCGCGCTGGTCGTCGTGGACGACGAGGTCGCAACGAACATAACCATACTCTATAACAGTCTCTTCCATTCCGTTCCATTCCGCTCCTTCCTCACTCTGTCCCATTCCATTCTTCTTTACTCTCTTCCGCTCTCTTCCGTACCACATCGAGTTACTGTTGTATCCTACCACTCTGAACTAATACATGCATCGTCTAAGCAGCCCAAGCGGGTTGAGTGAAGTTAATTGATAGCTGACGCGTGTTCCGGATGCCGGTTATGGCCGTTAGACGCGCGCGCGCTGCGCAGTTGCAAGCAGTCAAAGGACTCTTGTCTCGCGTCGTCGCAAGCCACAACGACCAGACATGGCTTCCTTCCTCCTCTCCCTCCATCATCCATATCTCGTTCTCGATGGCGTCGACATCTCCTTCTCCTCAGCCCGACGACGCCGCGGACGCTCTTGTGCCGACCGCGACTGAGCCAGGCATCCTGGTCAATCTATGCCCGAACGAGTTGTCTCCGGACACATATGCACGCCTTCTGAAGCTCCGGTGGGTACGAAGACGCGACGTGGCTCTTGTACGTGTTTTTACCGGTGTTTAGGACAGTCGATATATGCCAGGCCGACATCACACACCTGGAGCGAGAGTACGCGGATGCCCTGGCCGAGTTGGAACGCGTTGAGTCTGTTCAGGTGGGGCTATTAAGAGCCATCTTCGACGTGAAGCGTACCCAGGTATGTCGCGTTTCAGGTATCTGCGATACACGACTACACATATCCTACAGAAAGCGCATGATGATCGCATGCAGAGCTTGGAAGAAGAGCTCGGTAAAGTGCGTGCCGAGATCCAGGATGTGGCCCTCCCTCTCAAGAAGGGATACGCCGATGCTGAAGGTGAGGGTAGCTATCGGCTGTGGCTGTCAGTATATGTAGTATGTACCTCACACACAATTTGTACGCAGGTGCTCTCCGTAACGAGCGCAAGAGTTTCGCGGAGTTCAAGGTCCATTGTATAGAACGCTTGGATGGACTTCAAGCCGCCCTGTCCAAGGTCGAACGTACAGTTACCGTGCTGCACTCGCAATGGAAGCAAGACCGACAGGAATTGGACGTGCTCAGTATGCAAATCGCTCCAACTGAAGAATTATCAGCATCTCTCGCCGTCCGCATGCGGCAGATGGAAGAGAAGGAGGAGAACATCTGGGGTCTCATGAAGGATATGCGGGAAGACTTGCATGAAATTCAGCGGTGCACGCAGTGCGAAGACGGGGGCCACGGTGCGTTACTCGCATATCATACTTGGCCAGTATCTCTGATATGATACGCAATACAGACCTCAACTCCCTTGCTGCCGAGCTCTCAGCGAAGTGTCAACTAGGGGACGACAGCTCCTCTCAACTCACGCTTGCGACGCTCGACAGAGACAACGCGGGATGGTGGGACTATCGAGGCGGCCGGGGATCTGATCGCGTAAGTCCATCGTCACTGTTGAGAGCTGTGTTTCAGGTGTTCAAGTTGGGGCCAGTCTTCCGTATTCAGCGACAGTAACCTGCAGCGGTTATCCGACGAGCTAGGCGACCTCAGCGCCACATCGTCCAACGTCGGGGCTCGCTCGAGCGTCTCTCCCACTCCGCTCCATTCGCCTCTGCTGCTCTCGGACTTGTCGACATTTCGTCGGTGTGTTGGCGACGAGGGGGGGTATCCGGATAACGCGGACGTCCAGGGTGTGCGCTCTTCGTTGCTACCACCCTCCGATCCACCTTCACTCGCCGGAGATATCCAAGATTTTGCTCAACCCGTCGACGAGCAGGCTAGACTTCAGCTCCACAACATAAGCACATCATCGGCCGACGTCCAGCAGCATCCGTCCGTTGGAGACTCAGGATGCAGCCCCAGAAAGGCGGCCGATGATTCCCAACGTCCACTCCCGGAACACTCGCAGGCAGAAATCGCAGGACGCGATGCGGCCATCTGCGCGTTGGACGTGGGCGAGGAACAGCGGCAGGCAGCGGACGCCCTGGCTTCATCCTTGCCACCTCCTGATTGTCTTACACCCACCTCAGCCCTGCAAGAGTCCGCCGTTGCCGAGCAGACGCAGCTTGAGCTCCAGTTGTCGACCGACTTGCAAGGGACCGCCGCTGACCCCCAGCAGCAGGCGTGTACTGTCATGCGGCCGATCATCAGGAGCACGCCTGCACGATCTGACCTCCGTGTACACCATGTCGACTCGGTACGTCCTCACATTGGCATGTACGACCTGCCGTTGCAGCACTGATGGACGCTATGACCTAGTTTCTCGTTCATGAACTCGTGACGTCGCTTTTGCCAATCGTGCGACCCCTCCACAACATCCACCCCTCCCTGCCGTTCATCGTTGGCCTGCTATCTGTTGTCTGCGCCTCTTGTCTCGCTTATTGAGGTTGGCAATATGCTGCTCATGTAATTACGCGACCGCCGCCGGAGCATCCAGTCTGGGAGTGGGCTTGTCGCCAGACTCGGTAACAGTCTCAGCGGTATTTCAATCATGTGTAATCCCTACGTACCTTCTATCTATGATGTCTATTAATCCCTCATCAGATACTTGTGATGGTTGCCGCTGGGCACCGGAAGTTTTATCGCAAATCGTTCTCAATCCAACTCCCACCACTACCATCCCCCCAACATCTCCCCCCCCCACATTTCTCCCTCTATGCGACCTAAAGTCCTCTGCACATGCAAGAGATGTTGTCGCCACATCTTCATACTCGATGGCGAGGAGGTCCANCCTCTGCACATGCAAGAGATGTTGTCGCCACATCTTCATACTCGATGGCGAGGAGGTCCATGGACGGATGTTGACCACGAGGATCAAGAACAAGCACCTGGAGAGGGAGGGAGGGTTCGACGGCTCCGAAACAGAGTCGGTGGATGACGCGGTGTCTAGTTCGATTCTGCTCAGATCTGCTGGCCCGCCAGTCTCCCGTCGAGGCTCGACGATACTTCCCGTGCGTCGTGCGGATTCTGAACTTGAGGTTCTCCCTCCTCGTCAACCAGAGGACGATACGGTGCGTTCTTGTAGTTCACCTCGCATAGCCCTGCGCTGACCAGCACTCAAGGTCGCGCCTGCACCACAACCCGCAAGGCCCACGCAGTTGATGTCAGACATGCCTAGCGTACGTCCTCTTCAACTTGTCAATCTGAGCAACTTTTTTGTTGAGCGAGTAACCCAGATCTCGAAGGACCAGTTCGAGTATTCCGTGGCCGTCCGTAAGAAGATATTGGGCGACACGGAAAGCATGGTCGACCGGATGTGTTGCAGTGTACCGCAAGATATGAAGTTGACCTTCGCTTCGAAACCTCGCAGAGTCTCCGAAGAGGCCCCGGAGCCGCGAGAAGGTCCGTTTCTGTCTCATTACACCTGGCTCCTCGGGCAGCGGCGTTACTTGGAGCAGCAAATCGAACCTCTCGGTCATCACGAGATGGATCAACGTCGACTTGCTCTGATACGGAAGATCGACGCAGAGATCGCTCGCCTGGACAGGATGAAGGCGAAGGCGTGGAGCAAATGCGTAGCGGAGAAGCTCATACGTGTTCGTTTGGGAGGGGATGATGGCAAGGGCCCGGCTGTGGTCAAGTGCAGTACGTTCGTTCCTTTTGATGGCGAGTGCCACTACTCACTTCAAGTAAGGCCCATCATTCCTGGAGAACAGAGCGCGCTACAAGTCCATGGAGCCCTTCGTAGTTGCCGCTCTCGTCATGGTTACGGTCTTGCACTCCGTGGCCGCCGTCTCTCGTATGTACGGCCAGTACATCCTGGCTACCTTGGAAGCGGTCCTCTTCGGAGCGTTTGTCTGGTGCAACGCTCAGGGTGGCACTGCTCGCCCTGAACTCACGCCTGGCCAGGCAGGTTTGCTTGAAAGTCTGCCCGCAGACGTCCGGACGGCAGTGGCGTGGCTAGGGCTCGAAGCCGACATCACTCGCTACGCATGTTGCGAGAACTGCTTCGCTACATATGCCCCTGACCAATCCCGCCCCGACGACCCGTATCCTCACACCTGTACCTTTCAGGAGACGGACAAGCCGGTATGCGGTACACCTCTCGTTCGCAAGCAAGATCGTGCTCCGAAAGGCAAGAAGGGTGCCGTCACGTCCACCTACGAGCCTATCCTTGTCTTTCCCTACCGGGCAGTCGAGTCTTATCTCCTTGACATGCTTGGCAGGCCGGAGCTCGCAGGTCTTATGAAAGGCGCCTGGAAGAAACCCCCAAAAGGCCGGCGCTGGAGCGACATCTTCCACGCACCCGCATTCCGCGACTTCCTCGGTCCCGATGGGAAGACTCCCTTCTCCATCCAACCAGATGGGTCCGTTCACCTCGTCTTCAGCCTCTTCATCGACTGGTTCAATCCGTTCACCAATAAGAAGGCCGGCAAATCTCACTCAGTCGGAGCCATCTACATGGTATGCATGAATCTCCCCATCGACATACGCTACAAAATGGAGAACATCTACCTTGTCGCCTTGATCCCAGGTCCCAACGAGCCGCAACTGCACCGCATCAATCACTGCCTCCGGCCGCTCATCGACGAGATGCTCGTCTTCTGGCATCGCGGTAAACTGTTCGAGTTAGACAACATCGCCACCATAGTCCGCTCCGCTATCATACCCCTCGTCTGCGACCTCCCCGCTCTCCGCAAGGCCGCCGGTTTTGCAGGTCACATGGCGAACTGCTTCTGTTCGTTCTGCGAGCTACACAAGGACAAGATCAACAATCTGGATCGTGCGACGTGGAGCCGTCTTAGCTGGGAAGAGCACCTCCACATCGCCACCCAATGGCGCGACGCGGCGACCGAGAAGGAGCGCGACACGATTTACAAGAAGCACGGGATTCGCTGGAGTGAGCTCCTTCGGTTGCCGTACTGGGATCCTACGCAGTTCGCGGTGGTCGACGCCATGCACAACCTATTCCTCGGGGAGCTTCGTCATCACTGTAGGGAAGTATGGGGCATTGACGTCAAGGACAAGAGCAGCGACTCCCCCAAGTTGAAACCGCACAGTCCCGAAGAACAGCGGACCGAGCTTCAGCGTGTCTACGCTGCTCTATTGAAGAAGTCGGAGAACGCCCTGAAGAAGGTCCGGAAGGGCTACGTCGTCGCGGTTGCTGAGTTCAACGGCATCCTGCCGCAGACAGGCAACTTCACGAAGGCGGCGTATATGACCGCCCTGATCCAATGGGTGCGCATCTCACGCGCATTTCTAAGTCACCTTGGCTGATCTTCAATAGCGTAAGGCGGTCGACGAGGGAGTTCCTATCCGTCTACCCGAAGTGCTGGAAGAGGATACGATCAACTTCCACATAGCCAAAGGCCCTCACGACATCTCAAAGTATCGTGTATTGGACCAAGCCACGATCGATCAGGTCCGCGAGGACATCGCTGCGACACACTTCCCGTCTTGGATGGAGCGGCCACCAAAGAATTTCGGAAGCCCGTCACACGGGAAGCTGAAGGCCGACCAGTGGAGGACGGTGTGCACAGTGAGCCTGGTGATCACTTTGTGTCGCGTGTGGGGTGGCCCAGGAGTACTCGAGAAGCACCGCCTCCTTCTCGAGAACTTCGTCTGTCTCGTCTGCGCCGTCGATCTCGCCACGCGACGTACCATGGACCCGAAGCGCATTCGCAAGTTCGACTCTTACATGCTACGTTATCTGACTACTTTGCGCCAACTCTTCGGACATCGTCTGGTTCCCAATCATCACATGTCGCTCCACTTGTGGGAGTGTCTCTCGTTGTTTGGACCTGTCCATGCATGGTGGGCGTTCCCCTTCGAGCGCTATAACGGCATCATCCAGAATCTGAACACGAACAGCCAGTCAGGTATGGATCTGATGTCGCTACTGTACCCTGTTTGACAGTTGAACTTACCTTTTTCAACAGACAAGATGCCTCTAACGTTCATCCGCTATTTCTACATAGGCGCAAATATTAGATGGCTAATGAACACCATCAAGTGGGCGACATGGGCGCCGTTCCAACGCATGGTGGCAGCGTATACCGCAGCGGTTTCAAGGAAGACAGCAGGGGGTATCCGAGTCGCTGACTACGTCCCGTTTGGTTCAGACGAAGAACCTTCTCACCTCCCAGCCTACGACGAAGGCGCCGAGGTGCAGCTCGCCGACAACGTTTACGACAGTCTCCTTCGTCTCTTGTCCTCTTCGGGCGCGAAGTTCGCATCTGCACGCGCTCCTGGTCGCCGTTCTTCCCGCCCCATCCTGAACGACCGCGTCAACTTCATCGGAAGCGTCGACCGAGGCAACATGACTTTCGCTACGCGTGACGCCGGGCTTCGCAACTCATTTGTTCTCTTCTCGACCCCGGGCGACAAAGCCGATGAAGCGTTCCCTCGAGCTGGACAGATATCACAGATATTCCTCCACGGACGGACGGTCGATGGCAATGTCGTCCAGGAGGTGTTCTTCCTCATCGACGAGTTCCAACCACTAGCGGTACACGATGCTGCCGCCGACCCCTTTCGGCGTTTCCCCGACTTGGAAACGAGGCTTTTCTACGACTCTCGACAGTCCTTGCATCTCGTTCGGTTGGAAGATATCCAATGTCACTTCGCCGCCCGTTTCTGCTCGATACCCGGTATTCAGAAGCCCTGCGTTGTTGTACGGTCCTTAAACAGAGTAAGCTGACCACACTGAGGCTCAGCTGTACTAGTGCTGATATTCGTAACCAGGATTAACAATATACCTGGTCCCTCCGCTTCTCAACCCGCCCAACTGCTCTCTTCCCTTCGCTTCCCTGCTGTCTCCTCACCATCTGTGCCTGCCCAGATCGGCGCATCGGCGCCGTGCCCTCCCTCGCGCGTCTTCCTCGTCTGTCGCAGATAGGAGACGGCTCGTCGATCGTTGTCGAGCTCGTTCTCACCGACATTCAGCCGCAGCCAAGTTGCCATTTGCGGTCCTTCGAGGCATGCGACACGATCGTCGGCGGTGCTGGCTGGCAGCGAGAAGGCCTGCGACATTGCAGAGGCATTTGCATGGTCTGGATACTGACTCGAAGGTTGAGGTTCTTGGGGCGGCACCAACGTACGTTCCCATTACTGCTGCAGGAGATTGCTCGTGCTGACTTTACGCTGGCGCCTGTCCCAGCTGCTCTCATCCCGCCTTCAAGTTCCCGCGTCGAGACTCTCTCTCCTTCCTGCTGGTCTCCTCCGAGCTAGTCCCGTCCGAGTTGGTCAGTTCTCGTCCGAATTGGTCAGCTCTGCTCCCGTGCGAGCTGGTCTGCTCCCGTTCGAGCTGGTCTGCTCTGCTCCCGTTCGAGCTGATCTACTCTGCTCCCGTTCGAGCTGATCTACTCTGCTCCCGTTCGAGCTGGTCTGCTCTGCTCCCGTTCGGCGTGGTCTGCTCTGCTCCCGTTCGAGCTGGGTCTATCCGTGCCCGTCTCGTGAGTACTGAGCCCTCTCCTCCCATGTAGCTGCTTTCATCCGAGCGGTTCCCTTCCAGACTGTTCCTTCGCAGTCTGTACTATCTTCCTCCCCTCCGTGTTGCTTGTTTTCATGGCTCTTTTATCCGTGCTGCTCCCTTCTGAGCTGCACGCATTTATCGTCATCCCCGCTGAACTTCCCGCTGAGATACGCCCATCCACGAGTGTTTCTTTACCGTTCTCTCCCATCGCCTCCTTCATCTTCGAGCTGCTACAGTCAGCTGTCATATTGTTCCCTTTTCAGGTCTCGCGTCGCGTCTTCCCCCTTGCTCAACCACCTGCGGACGGTCCTCTTGTATGCAACCCTCTCCATATACTGCTCCATGGGCCGCCTATGTACATGACTTTTCAATTGAGTTACTGTAGTATCTGATCTTCATCGTATTGCTGCAGGGAAAGATAGGTAACGACCCCAGCCGCTTTTGTGCGCCTTTTCGCCGGTCGAAAAGGATACCTATTCGCCGATTGTATTGGTCCGGCGAATAGTAGTGCGCGGGA